>JAWZYT010005758.1:0-75065 GCA_034508575.1 Petrolisthes manimaculis | reverse complement strand
GTGTCCAAAATGTGAAATAGGTGGGAGAGAGCAGAGGTGATGGGGAGAATGATTCTGGAGGGGGATGGAAGAAGTTTACAGATTGTTGATTAGTTTTGTTACTTAGGGGAGATGCTGTCTTGTGAGTCTGGAGCGAAGGTTGCAGTGAGAACAAAAATAGCAGTTGCACGGCAAAAGTGGAGAAAGATTGCAGGGGTTGCCGGTCAGCAACAAGATACCTTTGAGGAGCAGGGCAAAGATGTATGATGTTTGTATGAGATCAGTGTTACTGTATGGAGCGGAGACGTGGCCAGTAAATAAGGAAGCTGAGAAAAAGATAAAGTAAAATTATTGTAGAATGCCGCGATATATGACACATGTGAGGTGGGAAGATAGAGTATCAAATGAGGTGTGGTGTGGCACATGTATTAAATGTGTTAAGTAGATTTAGACTGAGATGGTTTGGGCATGTCAAGAGAAGGGAGGAGGACCAAATAATCAGAAGAGCTTTTGAGTTAAAAGTCTCAGGGAGAGCACCAGTTGGAAGGCCAAGGAACTCCTGGAAGCTTTGTGTGGAGGAGGATGTGCAAACACTGAATATTGAAGTAGAAAGTGCGTATGACCGCTCCCTGTGGTCATATAGGCTTATGGGCTAAGAAGTGTGTTGTGGAGGTGCTGTGTTACTTTATATTATGGTGCAATGGCCGTGGAGCGAGGGGCACAGGGAACCCCTCCACTGTAAGATTTCCTAAGCAAAGGGCTACTACCTCCAGTGTGGAGATGAAGGCCTGATATATGTATGTATGGAAAATGTAATAGTCTACAATTACTTTACTTTAAGATATATGATTAATCAACTAAATTTAGTGTGAAATAATAATTCATTTTTTTTTATTCTGAACCTAAGTAACATATCGCCTAATAACTCAGTTAGATTAGGTTCCATATATAGGCAATGGGGACATCCCACGGCGGGAGGGAAATCCTGTCCATCTCGGACTTGAGCTGTTAAAAACTAAATATAAAAAAGAATAACATTACAAACAAGGTAGCAAAATACAGAATAAATCCAAATAATCAACATTATTGTTTATCAAACTATTTAGTCAATCATATACTACTACCAATATTGTTTTCTAAGTACAAATATCCTAAAGATTTTCTAATGGAATATTGGATGTGGAACGAGACGGGACACATTTGAACAATGCCTGGCGTAAGTCCTTCTGAAAACAAAAGTACAGGATACAAGCCACTGGAGAGCTCAGGTAAAGCATCATAGATATCATTACGGACACGAATCTTCCATAAATGATGTATTGAAGTTCACTCCATATATAGTAAGGGAGGTCCAGTGTTGTGTGTGCTGTTACCAGGGCCAGTGTGAGCACTCTTGGAGGTCGTGTGACTTCTGGACTCTCTCCCATTTCATTTGTTTCCACAATCTCTCTCGTTGACTTGGCAGGGAAAATAAAGCTAATGTATACCCAGCAAATAATAAGAGGTACCACATGTACAATGTATATGTTAAATATTGCTTGGAGAGTCCTATAGTCGTGCCTGTAATTAGAGGGTAGGTAAGTGCTAATCAATGAAGAAATAGAAGCAGTGACTGCAATACCATAAAGCAGCCCAACTATCCACACCACCCCACTGCTAATCTTCAGCACCTTCCACCTATACTGAACACCGTGGTGACTGGGACGGCTGGCCAAATAGCAGTCTATTGATATTAGGATAAGGAACAGTGCATTGGCAACAACTGGAACTCCCTCAATGCCTTGCAACACATTAAAATAGTCGAAATGCTTCCAGTACCCGAACTTCAACAACAAGCCAAAGGGTAATAGGGCATTCACCAAGATGTCGGACAGTGCTCGCTGGAGAATATAAACATTGGTGATGCTCCGTAGATCATGTTGTGTTGCCACCAAAGTTACCACTATGATATCTCCAATCAATGCAACAACTGATGTTAATGCATAGACAACATTAACGAAGATATGTCTTGCCGGAATTCCAGAATATTCTTCTTCGTTGTTATAATCATAATCGGTAATGTTGTAGTTCTCTGTCCCCATATTGGTTAGTGTGTTTGTTGATAAAGGTGATGTGAAGTGGTTGACAGATGTCTCGTTAGCAGCCTCAGTGAATGGCTACTACTCTCTTGAATTGAACGGAAGGTCTTTTTTGATAATTTGAGATGAATTGGTGGCCTGTCTTTATATGTTGAGATGGACGGAAGAATTTTCTTGACAATTTAAGAAGAAAGGATGACCTTCTTGAGATGAATGGATGACCTCCTGTCAAGTTTTGATTTGAATGAATGACCTTTGGTGTGTTGGTTGAACGATGACCCACAGGTGTTTGTGGTGATCTCTGAGTGAAAGAAAGAAAAGCAGCATTAAGGACTTGTGATCATGTACGAGAATTATTGGAGGTTTCTGAAGGCATTCTCTATTTATGTACAGTCGGCGGCAAAAGTCCTGTCGCCTCACTTGCTTCACCGAGGCACTTGATGTTCATAGACTCAAGATTATTAAGTGTATAAAACGTGTGTATTTCTCGACTCCATGAACATTGGGCGTCTCGGTGAAGCAGGTGAGGTGACAGAACTTTTGCCGCCGACTGTACAGTATGTATTTATTACTAGACAATAAGATACATTACCTGTTAATTAATAGGAAAAACTACGATGCTATCATTCGTTGTTTATTGGGTGAAACACTTATTGGTAAATTGGACGGCTACTGATTCCTTCATAATATCCCAGGAAAAAAAAAATCAATATTAATACATAATACATACATTTTAGGATTCGGTAGCCGTCCAATTTACCACAAACATTTTCTTCCTTAAAGGGGTACAGGATGTGGTTTTATAGACTATACTCTGTCCAGGCTAAGGTGGCGGAGAAGTCCTTCCCTACAGGTGCGGTGGGCAGGCCAAATACTTTTTTGCTTCCCTGATTGGCTAGAGGTGTTCAGCACACCGAGAAAAATAGGAGTGTTTCCTTTTATCATAAATATTTCAGCTAATTAATCATTATTCATGCCTGTTATTACTCACTAATCATCATCAATCAATGTATATTAAAAATTGCAACCTTTCCAAACTTTCAAAAACGTTCATTTTTTCAATATTTTTTTTCAATTTTGAACGATTTTACTATAAAATGTTTCATCTTCACTACTCCCCAGAGATACAAGAGACATTGCCCTTTATATTTGGCAGAGATAAATATTAACAGATGTGGGTGGGTGGTAAGATGTGGGTAGGTAGGTAGTAGGTGGGTAATGGGTGGGTGGCATCTTCACTACTTGACATCTTCACTACCTGATGTGACATCAGATTGTGGGGTGGGGGTGGGTGGAGCGGCGAACGCAGCGAGCCGCGAATGGGGGGGGGGGGGCGAGCGGGGGCCGAGCGCAGCGAGCAGAGCTAGCAGCGCCGCAGGCAAAAGCACCCACGGCGTAGCCGTGGTGGGCGAAGCCCAGTGCTTGTTATCTTAAATTATATATGTGAGCCTTATGGTCAAAATTCACAGTGACAATTTACTTGGGGCTTGTAATATCTTGATTAGAATATAGAGTGTGTAGTAATAAGTGAGCGACAGTGAGAGGAAAACAGGTCAACTGGAGGACCTCTGGGTAACCCTTGTGACTTCCCGTGTTCAAAAGCAGACTTCAAGGCTTTTTCATCCATTTAGTACCAATTTTTATACATTTCATTTCACCTATCTTTCGGAAGCACAAGGGAGTGTGTTTTTATGCAACGAAAATATAGAAAAAAACGTACACATAAATTCACTACTTAAATAAACAGGTTAATATATTTCAAAACCATAGCCAAACAAATTAGCAGGACTCTGGGCAGGGAGTGTTATGTGTGTGTGTGTGTGTGTGTGTGTGTGTGAGAATGGATTAACAAACCGAAGATGACAGGCGCCTATAGGGACCTGAGATTAGAATATGGTCTAAGGCTGTAAGAGTGAGAAACTTAGATGAAGGTAACACATGAGGAATAAAGAAAGTGAAATAACTTATGATGTATGCTACTGTTAATGAGAGAATGAATAAATCATCATCAATGTATATTAAAAATTGCAACCTTTTCAAACTTTCAAAGGATCTCATATTTGAAATTCCAAGGATTTTACAATAAAATGTTTCATCTTCACTACTCCCTATTTTTTTCCAATTTTGAACGCTTTTACGATAAAATGTTTCATCTTCACTACTTCCTCACTACTTGACATCTTCACTACCTGATGCGACATTAGATTGGAGGGGGGGCGAGCGCAGCGACCCGCGATTTTGGGGGGAGGGCGAGCGAAGCGACCCGCGAACGAAGCGAGCAGCGCCGCAGGCAAAAGCACCCACGGCGTAGCCGTGGTGGGCGAAGCCCAGTGCTTGTTGAATTAAAAAAATATATATAATGCCATTAATCTAAATAATTCTATGTATATGATATGTGGGATAAAATATTATTAGATTATACTTTTAAGTGGGATAAAATATCATTAGATTATAGAATATAGAAAAGGAAAGGTTGTGGATGAATCGTGAACGAGAGAGAGAGAGAGAGAGAGAGAGAGAGAGAGAGAGAGAGAGAGTGGAGGGAAGAAGGAAGGTCAGGTCACTGAGATTAATGCACCGCTATGTGACGTATGTGTGTGTGTGTGTGACCCATGATGTGACCAAAAGGACGCAAAACGTCCCCTTTCCATCATCTGCCAGGAATGTCCCAGAGAGGCAGGACTTCTCTGGCACCTTATAAATTAGGCTGGACAGAGTATAGTCACTAGTGGGATAGCTACAGTTTTCTTAACATTTTGCCGTACAGTTGCCATAAGATGACTCGAGGCCACCTCGTACACCAACAAGCTTTTTTTGCATAATACTCATTGCAGAGAAGTTATATATGTATATTAACAACTTATCACTGGGTTTGTTTCACCTGAGCAAACGACTGAATTTCGGTCCAGTTAATTTATTTCACTGATACCAGATACAACACCAGTATGTTTTTTTATTATTATTATTAATTGCGTCGTTTTGTCAATCAATAGGCAGGCAACGATCAAGAAACGATAACAAAAGCTATGAAGAGCATACCGACAATTGCAATGAAAAATACACAAGATAAATCCATGAAACTAGTTTTTCCGGACGAAACAACAAGTAACAAAGCCATGGTAGAACTTGAGTCGACAGAGCTGAGTGGGACACACACTGTCAAATCAGAAGCGAAGATAAAACCCAAGATATCACTCACATATGTGCCGGATGAAATAGACGATTCAGACATAATGGAATTGATAAAAGAAAAGAGCAATGATAAAACCCCTTGGGTTGATAAAGGAGAAACCATGAGGATATTGTTTTCTAAGAAAAGTTTGGATGATTGCAAGACGGTGATCTTAGCAGTAACTCCGAAACTTTGTAGTGTAATCAAGAATCAAAACGACCCAATCTACATACAGTTCTCAAGATGTAGAGTCTTTGACCACGATTGGGCAAACCGCTGTGGACACTGTATGCGATTCCTCCACAAAACACAACAATGTCGCTATTTCAAGCCCACGTGCGGCTATTGTGGAGATGATCGCCTGACGAAAAATTGTATAAAGCGAGACAACCCGAAATGTGCAAACTGTCTATCAAACTCTAAAGAGGACACAGGACACCCAGCCTTCAGCAAAAACTGCCCTCGTTTATGAATGCAAGGAATTATGTAATTCGCAAAACAGGGTACTTTGAAGACGTCGAGACAGTGCCAAAAAACCAGTCTGAAAACGTTCACCATAATCCACAAACGAACACGCCGACATGCTCTAATTATACTTATGGAAAGCAAAATACAGATATTTGCAAACGCCAATTATTGACAATGATTTGTTGCAACATTGAAGGACTATTGCCCAAGATACAATATAAGACAATACAATATAAAACAATTTAAGACAAAAATTTTGGAAGAAATATGCAGAACCAGCAATGCTCTAATGTTGTGTCTCACTATATCGCATTTGAGAAGCGAAATTAAAGATGAGGAAGCTTTTATAAAAGATTTTGTATTGTTTCGTGCAGACCGAATTAAAGTTAGAAAAAGGTGGAGTAGCCTTAGGGCCTCTAGCTAGCACAGTGGTAAAGTCTGTGGCTGCAATTCTGTAGCCCAGCGTTCGATGCTTGCTCTGGACACATTAAAAATGCCACTGATGCCAGAGGTTACCACCCCTGTGAGCAGGGGGTGGGGAGTTTGAGTCGGCTGTTTGAGGTCTTCCTGCTTAGTCAGCCATAGCCGAAGCTGACTCGGGTCTCAGGTGGGTGGAGAGGTCGCTGGGCCACGTATCACGGGGATCATCCTTGTGATGTGTGCTATAATTGTGTTTCATACACACTGTGTGTGCTACACTCTGTCCCAGTGACTGCCACTCGCTGGCACCTTTAATAACCTTTAATAACCACACAACATTATTATCATCAGGATCAAACGAAGAAGTTGGATAAGTGATAATATTTATTACAAAATGGAATTTCTTTTGTACTTACGTTGAACCGACCACCAGCATGTTTGACATAAAAATTTGTAGAGGTGATGGAACTAACAAAATAAAAATTAGCAAATATAGCACAACCAGAGCCAACAATTATTGTAACTGGAGCCTTTAACTTTCCCAATGTTAACTGTGATGAACAAAATGTGTATGGAGGTATGTACAGTTGCCTCAAGGTATTTCTTTACCCCCTGTTATGTGTCTGTCGTAGATGTGGCAGCATAACAATATTCGAATTGTACTTATGAATGAGACTCTCCCTAATGAACCATCCTTTGATGTATCAGATGAAATTCGAACGTGTACCACATGTGTCACATGTACTGTACCACACAGCCACTATAGGGGATAAAGAAATACCTTGAGACAACTGTACATCTTCAGATCGGCAACCTCTCTATCACCCCTTCCCACTGGTGAGGGCTGGTTCTATCCAGAAATGAGGAATTTGGCATCCTCTACTACACCCTGGCCTGTTCTGTCTGTCTCTCTTACTATTTCTCATTCCTTCTGGGTAGCTGACAAGATCGCCTGATTGGATGATACAACAATGAAGACTACAAACGGGGAGAATGTTGGCTCGGGGGTACAGTCACTCATAACAAGAACATGAAGGAAAACCCTTCAAAAGCTCCGGCTCTTAATGATTCAAGTGAAATAATAAAATATCCATATGTAAAGGTCTCAAAAATATTAATTATGTTTTATTTGGATTTTCGTATTCATATGGTTATATTGAAATTTTGAAAATGAACCCTTTTTATTGAGAGTGAACCCCTCGATTGAACCTCCTCTCGGTTGAAAAAATGATTCAATGTCGGTAAAAGAAAATGGATGGGAGTGAGTGAGTGAGTCAGTTGAACCATTTTAGAAGTTGTCGCCCCAAGAAGAAGACCTTGAGCTCTCGGCTGAGGCCGGAGCTAAAAATTAAGACCCCCACAGGCCAGTCGCCTTCTTATACGTGTGATATCGGTTCTGGCATCATTGTACAGTACTTGACGTCAGTGATGGCGTTTGAAGTATGAAGTTGATCTGCTCGACTCACCCTGAACTAAGGGTTGATGAGACGAAGCATGAGTTGAGATAATGTTTCAAGCAAACCAACCTTCCTCCAAACACCACACACACCAACACCTCTGACGTCAGGTACACTTGGGGAATAATGTATCTGAACACTGTTGGCGGCTTCTGGCAACATCCCCAAAAGTAAATACGTCAATGAGAGAAAGTCTTTATCAATTGAAGGAAAACTTTTATTTCACTGTCTGTGGTTGGTCGACGTCACCCAATATCGGTTATCATTATGTAGTAATGAATAAATGTTATCTATTATTAATGTGTTTATCACCGACATTGTTACCAGAAGTCGTCAACGGTGTCCAGATACTTTGTTCCCCAACTGTACAATGTTACCAGAACCGATATCACACGAGTTAAAAGGTGTCTTTACTTTTATGAGTGACTGTACATATCCGTGAACCAGCAGTCCCCTCGTCTGTTGCCTTCGAAGAATCAGATCTCACTATCACCCTGACTCCCATTTGGGGGTCCGAGCATCTGCGCGGCTTCGGTCAACTCGGGACTGCTCGGCCAGACAGTCTGGTGAACTACAACAACAACAACAACTCTATGGCATAGACACACTACAAAGACCTAGTAATACTAGGGTCACACATACCCGAACTCGAGTCCGAATGCATCCCGAAGTGTGTTCGGTTTGTATTCGGGATGCATTCGGGCAATGATTCGGGGTGTTCGGGAATAGTTCGGGAAGAGTTCGGGAATGGTTCGGGGCCATTTGCAAAAGTTCGGGATTGAATCGGAAAACTTCCCGAATGTTTGGTGTTGCATGAAACATTAGGAACCAATTCGGAATGGGCAAAAATTCGGGGAGAGATCGGGATATATTCGTAAACTATTCGGGAATACTTCGGAACATTCGGTATGGCATCTGTTTGCATTCGGTTTGCATTCGGTTTGAATTTTGGCCGTTGGAGAGAGGGGGAGTAGCATCATACACACACATATACACATACATATACATACATACATGCATACATACATACATACATACATACATACATACACACACACACACACACACACACACACACACACACATACACACACACACACACACACACACACACACACACACACACACAGAATACATACATACATACATACACACACACAGATAATAATACATACTTACACACACAGAGAGAATAATACATACATACACACACACAGAGAATAATACATACATACACACACACAGATAATTATACATACATACACACACACAGAGAGAGTATAATACATACATACACACACACATAGAGAATTATACATACATACACACACAGAGAGAGAATTATACATACATACACAGAGAGAGAGAGAGAATAATACATGTACATACATACACACACACACAGAATTATACATACATACACACACACACAGAATAATACATACATACACACACACACACAGAATAGTACATACACACACACACAGAGAATAATACATACATACACACACACACAGAATAATACATACATACACACACACAGAATAATACATACATACACACAGAGAGAGAGAGAATAATACATACATACACACACACACAGAATTATACATACATACACACACACAGAGAATAATACATACATACACACACACACAGAATAATACATACACACACACAGAGAATAATACATTCATACACACACACAGAATAAATAAATAAATAGAGTGATAGAGAGAGAGAGAGAGTAATATAATATAATATAATATAATAGTAACAATATAGTGTACACCAACTATATAATTTTATTATACAATCTGTCAGACTTCGGTTGACAATCGGGTGGGGTTCGGTTTGCATTCGGTATGGCATCTGTTTGCATTCGGTTTGATTTCGGAACGAAAACAACACATTATATTTTGAATTTCAAACTTCGGTTTCGATTCGGAATGACTTCGGTATAACTTCGGTATGTATTCGGTATGCATTCGAAAGTGCGTTTCGAATGTATACCGAATACATACCGAATACATACCGATGAAAACTTGACCTTGAAAAAGTTCTCTGAACATGCCCGAATTCATCCCGAAGTCACTTCGGGATGCATTCGGACTCCAGTTCGGGAATGTGTGACCTAGGCTTAATGGTCCCACGCCATCTTCAATATGACGTGTCCCACCCTTAATAATATTATACTATCCCTGTTAGTTTCTCTCCTGTCATACTGTAGCCAACAAACATAGGCAATTGATTGATTAATACTAGGCGCCGCAACAACGAGGTCATATACCGCCAGAAGAAGGCGATAGGGAGGTGAGACAACAAGCAGGATGAAAATAGAAAGAAAAGAGGGACAGTTGAAGAACTGAAAGAGAGTGGCTGGGGCCGAAGGGGCGCCAAAATCTCTAATGTATTGCCCACCACAACTGGCAATCTTCCCCCCCCCCCTTACGGGGACATACAAAGGCAAATATATTTATACTGAATACTTATTTTCTCGTCAGCTATCCCTTGTTTTATACTCTCTCTCTCTCTCTCTCTCTCTCTCTCTCTCTCTCTCTCTCTCTCTCTCTCTCTCTCTCTCTCTCTCCAGTGTAATTTCTTGTCCTTCAACAATATAACAAACACAGTTCAACTTTGTTTATTCTATAACAATTGATAATATTATTACATCTACTTACCAGTGTGTTGTGGCAGTGAGTGTATATGGCGCCTCAAACTCACAGTATAATGTTATACAAGAATAAGAAGTACGTGACGTCCCGACTACACTCCCTAGACACACTGCTGGTGAGTGTGACTACAAGTTTCCGCATCTGGTTTCAGTGGCCTCACCCATAATAGCCAGCCACGGCCCACGACCTTCGGTTACGCAACAAGCAGTGTTGCCACGACGAGTTTAAGGCAGACAACGCGGCTGTAGTCACCGATGTACGTACTGTACGTACAGTACTTGGGTCCACTCTCACCATTGTTATACTTCCAGAATAAAACCGTGCCTAGTATTGGTAATCTACTAATAGCCTACACCTTAGGGTAGTATCGGCCTCCAGACGTTATATCAGTGATTCTGAGGCAGTTCTAGCCTTTATTAAAAGGCCTCCATCCCATATCCTTCCTTAGGCTATTCGTCCCTTCCCTCAACACACCATCTCCATCGTGCCAAACAACATCCTGCCCTCTCTATATATCTCTTTCATCTGGATCCATGCTCATGTCAGTCATGGCCAACACGATCAGGGTCTTGTAACAATTGGTTCCTCCAAACTATTATTTCCAAGCAACAGGCCACGAATATTTTTGTTCGTCTGGTCCTGTTTCCTGGCATAATTTGAAGGAATCAACCTGCGCCCTAATGTACCAAAGTAGGCACTAAACAAGGAGGGTGTATCCCTTTAAAAGCCCAAACCTGCGTCGTTCAGGGGTCATTTATAGCCCACATGGGCGTGAAAACCACAGAAGTGGTAACTCTCAATTCTCGACCTTAAGGCTAGACAGTGTGGTTGTGGGTCTATTATTTCTTGACATAAGTCTGGGAGCTCCATTTGCCTCAACTTTCATCATATTATTATTATCTGAATGCAGCATGAACAATATATTATTATTATGTAGCTCCTTTACCAGATATCTGACACACAAATTATATATAACGCATAAAAATAGACCGCGAGAGACATTACGTAGCTATATCCTAAACAAGTTAGTTGACGATATGTGGAAACAAACCACAATTATCTTATTAACGACGGATCTTCCACACAAATTATGTATACAGTATATCACAAAAAGAAAGGAGGCGCTTGAAAGTGGGACATTAGTGGAGCCTTTATAAACCAGCAGATTCTATTAAACAACTTCTCAGTGACGGACGCTTGGTAAGATATTAGGTTTATTTCAAGGAGGTTGTATAGGCTTAGTTGGTGTGGCCAGCTCATTCTTATCAGACACTTCCAGCAATGAGTAAATAAGGATAATCTAAAATTCTAAATACAGTTGCCAAAAAAGCATATTGTCTTTTTCACGGCCAAAATAATGTACGTGTGTTTCTTCTTTTTTGTGTAAATTCTTTTTGAATAGCATATATTCCCAAATGGTAATTAACCACAGATCTGATGAAATCACTGTTGTAATGATATCTGTAATGGGAAATAGTGACGTCATGGTTAGTTTTTATTATTTACACACACACAATAATAATAATAATAATAGTAATGTGTTAGCTTAATACACACACACACACACACATCACTTAACCAAACCTGAAACTACACACACACACACAATAATAATGGTAATATGTTAGCTTAACACACACACAATAATAATAATGGTAATGTGTTAGCTTAATACACAAACACACAATAATAATAATAATAACAATAATAATAATAATTAATGAGTACGAAAATCATCATATTTTACATATACAATATTTATTTCTCAAAATCATTTCTGTAAATATCTTCACTTTCCAGTATATTTGCTATAATAAAATGTACAAAGTACTGACCCTCAGTACTCACATCCCCCCTAACGGGAACCGCCTTGCCGAGGTGGGGGGGCTTGTGTGTCTCTGTAACCTGGCGAGCTAGACTAAAGGGGGCTCCGGCCCCTGCTCTGCCCCGATATCGGGGAGAGAGGGCTTCCCATGCTAGGAAGGTCGCCAGTGAGAGACCAGACTAAATAGTTCCCATCTTTCAGTTCTTCAACTGTCCCTCTTTTCATTTTATTTCCTTCCTGCTTGCTGTCACACCTCTCTATCACCTTTTTCTGGCGCTATAGGACCTCGATGTTGCGGCGCCTAATATCCATCAATCAATCAATCAGTACTCACATATGGTATATATACAGGGTGATTCTGAAATGCGTGCCGAAAATCCGCAGGTGTATTCCTGGCACATAATTGAATGTAAATTAGTCAATAACGATCAGGCCCTCGAGACGTCACTCTGTGAGTCTCTGGTCGTGGTGATATACAGAAGGCTGGGGCTCGATCTCCTCATGAAATTTCTGCTAGTAAGAGAAAACCCAGCAGGTTGAGTGTTGTGTCGACGAACTCTGTAACTGTTAGCGGTTTGGACTCATTAATGTTAAGACTTATGTACTGTACACTCTACAAGATTTCCACTTGGACCACCCTCTCACTTGGCGAGGCTAACGTGGCAAGAGCGCTTCGGTTGTGTGAGCTCATTTGAATCGTTAAAGCTTCATCTGCCGTATTCGGGTCAGAGAAGTAGAGGGATTGGGAGGGACAGATGGCTTCTTTTTTTATTTTAATAAGTGCGCCATAGCGTCAGTCAACCGGCAGGCAACAATACATACAATTAGGCGGGACTCATGAGAATCCTATGACTACACATACACACACACACACACATCACGAAAACAGCAGAATGAAGCACAAGCATACAGGCAAATATTTATATTATGACCTACTTAAATCCACTAAAACGAGGGTGGCGTACCAGAAGTTCCTCCAAAACCTGATGGTTCAGTAGGTGTCGACAAACCACATCAAGTGGCAGGCCCCGGGGCAGCAAGTGTCGGACAGTGGGACAGGCCAGGCAATAGTGCTCTATAGTGTTAGGAATATTTGTGACGGTAGACATACTCGTAATGGATGATGGAGATCCTGAAGGGCCTCTCAGCATCCATGCGTCGCAGTACAGGGAGGAGAGTGGTGGAGTGAACTCTAGAAAAGTAACATGTCAGGGAGAGAGGTCTTCCAACACCACTTGGAGGCAGATGGCAGGCTTCCTTTGCGAGTCTGTCAACTGTATCATTATGACGTAAACCTACATGAGATTGCACCCATAAAAATTTGACAGTCAAGTTATGATGACGCAATAAGGCCAACCATGATAAAATCTGCTGAATAACAGAAGAGTGTGTGGGCTGAACACTAGAGAGGGAATGAAGGGCAGGTTTGGAGTCACAACAAATGGCAGCATTCACTCCACGTTGACAAACAAGACTAACAGCATCCAGAATGGCATACAGTTCACACAATATTGAGCTGGAGTGGTTACAGAGACGATGGCAAACCCAGCCCCCTGGAGGTGACTCCATGTCAGGTGAGAAAACGGCATAACCTGCTGTACCATCCATTTGCAATGAGCCATCAGTATAGAGGCAGTATGGATCTGTGATGGAGGACGTCACTGTTTCTATTTGTTCCAGAGCCAACTGCCGCTGTAGAGAAGGCAGTTCTGACTTGAAAGTAGGTGTGAAGCTTACATCGGGTGTTGGTAGCATCCACGGACGTCTGCAACCATTATATCTATGTTAACACTACGGAGCCAAGAATTATCCTAATTGCTCTATTCTGAAATATTTCTAAAGTTTCAAGAGTAGCCCTGGGAAGTTGAATTAGAGCAGGGGAGATGTAATCAACAACTGAATGGATAAAGGTAATATAGATGGTCCTGGCTACTGGGATGGAGATGCCTGATGAGTTGTTAGAGAGCCATTGAAGTGGTGTAAGTCGGCACCGGTGACGACCCAACAAGTCCTGGACAATAGGATGGTCTTGAGGTCTGGCAGGAACAATTGGCCAAATATAGACTGGCGCACCCAGGTAACGGTACTGGGAACACATGGGAATGACAGTCCCTCCAATGGTGAACAATTGCCGATCTTGAGGAAGGTGGCAGGTGAATATTCTGCTCTTATCTGGTGAGACAATAATGCCACAGTGAGAGGAGGCCACAGAGAAGGAGTCAAGAAACCGCTGGAGAAACCTTGGTGAGGAAGAATGAACACAGATATCATCAGCACAGCACATAATTGTAGTTCCAGGAATATAAGGGAGAGAAGTGGGAAGCCGATACATCAGAATATTAAATAAAAATGGGCTGAGAACAGCCCCTTGTCTCGTACCAAAATGAAAACTTTACAAAGGACTGAGCGCACTACTGAAAATCACACGGGAGGTCCTGTTACTGAGGTAGCCCCGAGTCCACCATAGTAAATTACCCTTTATACCAAAATCAACCAGTTGATCCAAAATGGCGTCTCTATTAGCAACATCAAAGGCACTTAGAAAGTCAATGAAGGCCACCACACTGTCCCTGGAAAGGCGAGAGTACAGGTCGACTAGGCAGTGGTGTGTGCTCCGCTGGGGAAGAAAACCAAACAGCCGTGGAGAAAAACGATCCTGCAGTCTGTACATGAGACGATTAAGTAAGATTAAGTATAGCCTATAAGAGTCATGAGTAGCAGATACAAGATCAGAGTACAACTGTTCAGCTGATGATATATCAAATGTAGGTAATACATGGGCCATATATAAGATGTAAGTCGGGCAATATTTAGGAGGCACAGTAATACGCAAACGAGTGGCTGAAGTATTTGACCCAGCAGGTAGAGAATAATGAAACCGAAGAGCGATGTAATCAGAGAATAAGTCTAACATGGAGAATGCTATCAGGCCAGACGATAGGATGTAATCCAGAGTACCTCCCGGCAATGAGTGGCACCACCAGTGTCCCAGCGTGTCAGATTATGCTTGCAGATATATGAAAGGAGACGAATACCATTACGATTAATAGAGCCAGAACCATCAGCCAAATTAGAATGCCGAACATTAATATCTCCTATATACACCATACCACGCAATGTTGGAGAAGGAAGAGCCTCAAGAGTGAGTCTAGCTGGGGCAAAATAGACATTACATAATTATAGTACTCCATTCCCAGGTAGAACCTCAAATAGCTGAAAGGTCATGTCAGGATCAGTGGAGGTACGGAGAAGGCGATGTGGCAAGGATCTATGTATGTAAGTCAGGAGACCATTCCTTACCAGATGAACATATGGCACATAACCTGAGAGGGGAGGAGCTTGCCCAGCAGCGAGCGGCCATCCTGGAAATGCTTCCTGGAGAAATATAACACTGGGATGATGACAAAAATTATAGGCCTTGAGTTGAGTGAGCTTAGCATAACTGGTGATACCACATACATTCCAGGAGATGACATCCACCTGGCAATCACTAGTGAACTTTGTATTTGGAGGTAGAAGTCCGGTGAGCGGGGGCAGATGAGCGACCTGGAGAAGATGATGGACCAGGAGAAAGGACTGACTCGAAAAGCTTTTCTAGGTGAGATGCAACAGTATGCATCTTTTCGGTAAGGGTAGTGACAGTTGAGATGATGGCCTGCTGAGCCTTGACCAAGGTGGAGAGTTTGGAGTCATTGGCAGCCTGAGCGGCAACCAGCCCATCAATCCTGGCTTCAAGGGCAAAGAAGCGGTTCTCGAGGGCCGTACATCGTGCCATGAGGGTAGCAACAGACTTGCGGAGGGCCAGGTCCAGAGGCGAGGCAGGGCTGGTAGGAGGAGCAGCCTGGGGAGGTGGTGGAGGAGGAGCAATAGTAGATCCACGAGCTGGACCTGACGTCGAGTACATCCATGCCACACGCTAACCCCTGGCTGAAGGCATTGTGGACACTTCCATCCAGACGTATCCTCAGGAGGTAAAGGCTCAGAGGTGGAGGCAGCAGGACGTGATGGTTCACCCCTGACAGGACACGTCTTGGAATCATGGTCGGCGGCACACCATGCACACTTCAGCCTGGCAGAACAGTACCGGGAGATATGCCCAACTCCCCAGCACCTGTAGCACCAAGGCTGGTCATTATTAAGTTTCTTCACCTCACACGGTGGAAGACAGGGGAGGAAATCAAAGGAAATCTCATTTGGAGGTGGATCGGGTTGACTCCAGACAACAACAATATGGCTAATGGGGGAACAATCCAGGAAAAAACGACGGGCAGAGTACACACCAGGGTATCCCTTGGCAAGTTTCGGGTCAAAATCAATAGGGAAATGGATGAGGATATAGCTGGGGAACCTACGACGCCTCTCGGGTGAGTCTTCTAGAATGAGAGCCAGACACAAAAATTCCCCATCCTTTACTCTATCAATAATGTCCTGACGCTTCCTAGAGATGTAGACAAACCAGGAGGTGACAGCAGCCATCATGACTTCAGCCAGTTCACGCTGCAGCTGGAAGGCCCTGTTGACATCAGACAACCAACGCAGCTTAGTATCTGTAGATGGGTTCCCAGGGAAGGATAGCTTAACATAGGCATTTCTTGGGGCAAAAGCAGGAAGGTTAGACGAGGGCAAGTAGTTGGTATACAAAGATGAAACATCAGGTTGAGGCAGAGAAGGTACGTCATGCACAGTTGAAGTACCCTTTGCAGTCTTGGCAACCGAAGGCAAACAGTCCACACCATCGGAATCCTGTAAGGAGTCTGACGAGGCATCAACAGGTAGCTTGGTAGAGGTTGAGGAGGTGGAAGGCTGGAACCTGAGCTGCGGAGTGACTGAGATGAGGGAAAGAGGGTTCCGAGAAGGCAGCTCAAGCCAGTGATCCTTGATAATAGATTCATCCTCTTCCGACATGGCCAAGTCAGCCTCCAGGCACGAAGCCATATCCGAATCTGCACTTTCCATCAGGCAAGGCAAGGCCTAGACAGGAAGTTAACAACTAAACACACACAAACACACAAAACAAACAAACTACAAACAACAATATCACAAACAGCAAAACCACAAAAAAGACGAGATATAATAGACAAACAACACCTAGAGCACCACAGAAACATCACACAACAATAACTTAGAAACAACACAAACAACAACACAAGTAGAGCGCCAGAAACAATTCTTCACTCCATGCAGCTTTGGGGGGCGAGGCCAGACAGGTGGCTTGGTGGATGGAAGGAGGAATAGTGGTTCATGTAGGTCAGTCACATGTGTTAATAAAACATTACAGCCATGTTAATATATTTATTAACATATCATTGATGTGTTATTTCTTAAGCTATACAATTTTTTTTATTATTATTCGTTTTCGTAGACACCTGCACTTGGACACCAAATATAGTTTACTTTATCTCTCATTACGGGTTAGCGGATATAGCACCTTGGATCTTTCTCTCATTATTGCTTATCAGTACACACACACACACACATATCAGGTTTAGTTTAAAGTCGTAACGTTGCATATTATCTGTTATATATGCGTTTATCTAATATTGAGTAGAGTATCAAAATAATATTATTATCACCTCAATTATCTCGGATTACGTCTGCCAGAAAGAAAATATTTATTATTATTATTAAAATAGACCAGAGAGACACAAAGCTGGGAGAGAATGTAAGCATTCTATCAAACTGAGGACCCCAGCCCCATGAATCCAACCTGTAGAAAAAAAGACAGCCTAAAAAAAAAATGAGCAGTTAGCTTAATAAAAACATATTAGTCCTACTCTTAAATCCAACCAGTCCTACATCATCAAAGACAGAATCCCCAAGGCCATTCCACAGAGACACCGACCTAGGGACAAACGATCGACTATACAGACAGGTTCTATAGCACGGCAATACGTAAACAAACCTATGGGAGTCCAATTTACCAAGGCCGCTGCAATACACCACGAGTGACACGAGCTGAAAAATACAGAGGAGGCAAAGATGAGTTAATAGGATGCAGCACATTACTTCTGATCTTGAAGAGCATGCACAATGATGCAATTAATAGAACGACGGTGACTCAGATTACAATCAAGTAAATCTCAGGTAAAAAAATTAGCATTGGAAACAATCCTGTCCAACAACTTGAATTACCTCCGAACACACGCCAAGCTCTATGCATTATACCCAACTTCTGGGAGACAGACCTTGACATTGACCGAACATGCCTCTCAAAACTCAGTTTGGCATCAAATGTAACTCGCAGAATAACCAGATTCTCAGACCCCTCCAATACAGTCTCATCAAGAATCAAGGGTGATAAAGGATACACCATATGAGACCTAGAGACGACCATTGTCCTAGTCTTGCCAGCATTCAATCTTATACCCTACAACCTACACCAATCACTAATCCTATCCAGGTCACGATCCACTGACTGAGCAACAGAAATCCTGGCACCAGAGGTCGGCACAACAGCAATGAGAGTGGAGTCATCTGCATAACCATACAGGTCATTCTCCAAGATGTTAAAGAGTTCAGAGGTATACAGTAGGAACAACAACGGTCCTAAGACACTACCTTGATGCACCCCATGCACACATTAGTTCAACTCTTCCACTCCACACACCGTCCACAACAATATACTGGCATCGAGCAGTGAGGAATTGCGACAAGACAGACAGGACTGAATCGCCAACACCAACAGAGCAAAGTCTGTAGAGGATACCCAGATGTTTTAGCCTACCTTATCAAACGTCGCAGAAAGGTCAAGTTGCACAACATACTGCAGTACATGAGAGATAGTTCCAGTTCCAATCTGCCTGCTGCCCAAGCAGTTCACCGCTCACCTGCCTGCTGCTGTACCCAACGGCCTACCTGCCGCTCACCTTGCCTCCGCTAGCGACATCGCTGCCTGCCCGTCACTACTACCTGCCAAGATCTAGAATACCAGGTCTGCTCATCGCGCATATCGGGCCGGGCTGGTGACGTCGATTGGCCCCCAAACTGAGGCCGCTCTCTGTCTACCAAATATGTGATGGAATACTAGTCTCTATGGGTACATTAGGGTCAATATTAGTGTGGTTGAATGTAACCAATTACTATTTGATGGTTTGTGTGTTTGGGTATTGGTGCTTCGGTTGTTCACCCATGTTTTTAGTTTTATATTCAGATGGCGCCTCGGCAGCAATTGGGGGAGAGAGGGAGGCAGAACGAGGTGACAAGTGGCAGGCCACCGACTAGAAAGACAGAAAGCCACCAACCTCCAACCACTACACTACCATTCACCAGTATAGCCTATCGTGTGGAAGCCCCTGTCTGTTCTTCTATAGTTGTGTGTTGCTGCAAGCAGGCTATAGGAAGTGAGGAAGACAGAGTGGGAATGCTGTCGGCCAGTGTGAGGGCAAGAGACAGTTGGGCTGTGAGCGACGGACCTGGTAAAATACAGGAGGTCGAGGAGCAGGGAGTGAGGGTGAAACGAGTGAGCTACCAGAACTGTGTGGGCACTGTGGGACTATAGATTGTTTTATGCGAAGTGTTGCCTGCGTTACTGTGTTGCCTGCGTTACTGTGTTGCCTGCGTTACTGTGTTGCCTGCGTTACTGTGTTGCCTGTGTTACTGTGTTGCCTGTGTTACTGTGTTGCCTGTGTTACTGTGTTGCCTGTGTTACTGTGTTGCCTGCGTTACTGTGTTGCCTGTGTTACTGTGTTGCCTGGGTTACTGTGTTGCCTGCGTTACTGTGTTGCCTGGGTTACTGTGTTGCCTGCGTTACTGTGTTGCCTGCGTTACTGTGTTGCCTGCGTTACTGTGTTGCCTGGGTTACTGTGTTGCCTGTGTTACTGTGTTGCCTGGGTTACTGTGTTGCCTGGGTTACTGTGTTGCCTGGGTTACTGTGTTGCCTGGGTTACTGTGTTGCCTGGGTTACTGTGTTGCCTGTGTTACTGTGTTGCCTGGGTTACTGTGTTGCCTGGGTTACTGTGTTGCCTGGGTTACTGTGTTGCCTGTGTTACTGTGTTGCCTGTGTTACTGTGTTGCCTGTGTTACTGTGTTGCCTGTGTTACTGTGTTGCCTGTGTTACTGTGTTGCCTGGGTTACTGTGTTGCCTGGGTTACTGTGTTGCCTGGGTTACTGTGTTGCCTGGGTTACTGTGTTGCCTGGGTTACTGTGTTGCCTGGGTTACTGTGTTGCCTGTGTTACTGTGTTGCCTGGGTTACTGTGTTGCCTGGGTTACTGTGTTACTTTGTTACAGTGTTGATATTGTGGACCTGTGTTACTGTCTTGTTGTGCACTGTAAATAAACTGCACATTGGGAGTGTGTTCTGTGATTCTTCCAACTACAATTAGCGACCTCTTTCATTTCAGTGGTAAACGTGCCTTACTTTTTTGCCAAAATTCAGCGCTTAGACTTAATGTAGGCGAATCATTTTTGTTTCTAAAATGTCTTCATATGTATAGGTAGGTATCGAATGTTCTAAGTGGAAGTTTTCGAGAAATGACATATAAGCATAGATATTGTGCTGTGAAAATAGCATATATACATACAGGAGAAAACCTTCATTCTGGCTGAGTATAGAAAACGAGAATATTTTAATTTATTTATTATTTATTATTAATATTTAGTCGTGACGTGTGTGTGTGAGCAGCAATTGACCTGGGCCACGATAACGGGCTTGACTAAGCCTATGTCCAGTGTCGGATCATATAAAAAAAAAAAAAAAAAAAAAAATCCTTATCAAATCACTTCACACCTCCGCCTCCAACACACACACTTGATACGAGTTGAATGTTACATAGTTCATATTCAGACACCGTCATTTTTATGTATAATTTTTTTAATTTCTGTATTAATGTATTAATTCATGTGTAAATTTTAGTCTTAAATATCATACATTAATATACTTAGTTAAGTATACGGTAATTATATTTGATTAGATATTGGTGTCTGTATTAGCTATAATAGATTATGAAAAATAAATTATTATCTATTTTTTCTATACTGTCCTTAGTGAGAAATATCAACACATGAACAAATGTGTGTGTGTGATGGAGGTAAAGGTGTTTATTAATTAAAGGATTTGATAAAGTGAGTCAGGTAAGGATTAAAATACTTCCATTTTCTATACGCGGGCAGAGGGAAAGAATTCTCCCGTTTATATGTTGTTTTTACATCACTATTTCTAGTCCTATTTGTAATTTTTCGAAAACTTCCACTGAGAACTTTCGATATCTATGCTTTTGAAGACATTTTAGAAACAAAAACCATTTACCTACACAAAGTCTAAACCATGAAATTTGACAAGAAAGTAAGACATTTTTGCCACTGAAATAAGAGGGGCCGCTAGTAATGACCCGTATGTACCCCGATCATAGACACCCTAAGGTCGGTTTTGAATATCAGAATAATCACGGACTGCAGTAACAGCAGTACACAGAGTCAGAGAGTGAGTCCGATACACTCGCACCGTCGCACATTATTATATATATATATATGTGACTCGGCGTGACAGTGTCTATCAGTCGCAACTCGCATGTGGCGGCCCGGCCCGACCATTATTACCAGTGATGCCACTCTGAAATGTTCAATATCCCAAGACTAGCGCCCAAAAAATCCCAAGATTGGACAAAATATCCCAAGATTAACTAAAATGATAATCCTCACCTGAAATTTGAAGACTTATAGAACAAATATAGGCAGAGGAGTGGAGGAGTATTACTACCACTCCCTCCTGGCTCTTCAGAATCGCTCATTTTACCTTTAATACTGGGAATAGTATGACGCTAATCACTTATTGTAGGGATCAACTCGATCCTGTTAAAGTTCAAGAAAGACTAAATCCGTTCCATGAATGTCTAAAAATCCCAAGATTTACAAAACTATTCCAAGGCCAAGCCAAAAATCCCAAGGAGTGGCATCACTGATTATTACTGTGAAAATCAACTGGCCATCTCAACACTACTGAGTCAACAGTCAACAGCTTCCTGACCATTGGTGAGTGTTATATAAAAAAGTTGTGTGGTGATGTAGGGTTGCTGCAGGAATGGTATTGTACAATATATACCAGACTTTATTTACTTATATTAACTAACTCTTAAAACACTTGGTTAGTGTTCTGGACTCATACCATAGAGGTCGGGAGATCGATCCTCTCAGGTGAGGGCCTGAGAATATTTACTCTTCCGATTTGAGTGTCAGGCACTAACTATAAGGCGACCGAACGTCGTAAAACACCCTCACTGGTACCATAACAGCTGGCTCTTACAGTGACTGGTATTATATATAGATTTTTCATTATAATTTTCAGTGTGTCCTCGATCTAGCAACATGGCTACTGCACGAGAAAGTGATGAGGATATTGATTATGACACAGATGAATCTACCACCAGACCATCATAAAATAAATGCAAGCCTGCCTACAAACAAAAGTTTCGCATTGCTTGGCTACAACTTGAAGAGTGTAAAGATTGGTTAAAGGCACCAAAAGGGGACTCAAAACCCACATGTTCAGTTTGTTCTACACAAGTGCCATGTTCAAAGTCTGGAATTGTGAGACATGGAAAAAGTGCTCTTCATACAAGAAACATTAGAGCATGCAAATCTCAACGGAGCATTGGTAATTGTTTTGTTTCATGCCAACAACCTGCAGCCTATAAAATACTAACTGAAAGTAAAATATGCAGTTTCATAGCTGAAAACAATTTAGCATTTTCTTTATCAAAGCCACTACTGGACCTCATTAAAGCTACTTCTCCATCCAGTCCAATGGAGGCAGACACTTTACACCAGTTGAAAATGTCAGCCACAGAATGTACAAATATCAAAAGGCAGGGCCTTGGATATAAATATTCAAAATCTTTAGTTGATACTCTGAAAACAACTTTGTTCAGTATAATTCCAAATGAAACGACAGATGTAAGCCGTGAAAAGCAGTTGGCACTATGCGTAGTCTATTTTGATTATGACAGTTTTGAGGTGGTAACATCATTTTATGATATGGTTGTAGTTGAAAAGTGTAATGCCCAGTCTTTATATACAGCCATCAAAAAGTGTTTTGAAGACAAATGTATCCCACTGGGGAATATAATTGAGTTTTCTTTAGACACATGTAATGTAATGTTTGGGGAGAAACACAGTGTAGTTGCCCTGATGAAGGCTGAATTTCCTCAAATTTCATTAATTAAATGCAGCTGCCACATGATCCATCTCTGTGTGTCTCATCCATGTTTGAAACTGTCCACTACTTTAGAAGACTTGTGTAGGAATATATATACTAATTTCAGTCGTTCAAGCCTTAGGCAACATGAATTGAAAGAGTTTCAAAGCTTTTTAGACCTTTCTCCCCATAAGATGTTGGCATTTGGACAAACACGATGGCTGTCATTAGAGGCATGTGTTAGTCGCATTTTAGAGCAGTGGGATGCCCTAACTCTATATTTTACATCAGTCATTGGTGAATGTCGTGATCTCTCCTATGTGACGGACAGCATACATAGAAGCCTAAATAATGTGTTTATTAAAGCTCAGTTGCAATTTGTGCAGGTTTAGCTGCATCGTGTCAATGAATTTAACACTATGTTCCAGAGTACAAGCCCAAAGTTGCAACACCTTCATGATCAAGTGAAAAAACTATTGAAAGAACTTATGGGGGATTTTGTTAAGGTAGAAATCTTGCGTAACTGTGACCCATTATCTCTTGATGTACATAATACAAGTTTCCATGTCCCTGTGATGCTAGTGTATGTTGGTATTAACGCAACAGATACAATTTTTAATTCTCCAATAGGCAAAGACACAGAAGGCGTGAAGAAGTACAAAATAAGCTGTAAGGCCTTGAAACTCAATCACTTAAAAGTCTGTCATTTCTAGTTCCTGAAAATGCCTTGAACCTCAGACACACCAGTAGCCTTAGAGAGGTATTCCAATTTTTTCCTTACATGAAAGAAACCTGTGACTGTGCACATGCTGATGTAGAATGGAGAAAGGTATGTATGGGCACCGATGATGGGAGTTACAGTACTGATCAGGATGTGGTGGAATTTTGGAAAGAGCAGTTAAGTAAAATAAATAATTACGATAAAACCTCCGGCTTAGACCGGAGCTAAAAATGAATGGCCAACCCAAGTACCAAATCTTATGAAAGTGGTTAAATCAGCCTTATCTTTACCGCATTCCAATGCTGCAGTTGAAAGAAGTTTCAGTCAAGTCCGTTTAATCAAAACAGACTTAAAAAATTCGCTTAAACCATGTAGGCCTAGTCTAGTGAGTTTGTTGCATGTGAAGGGTGGACTTATCCGGGCTGGTACTAGTGCACATTAGTAGGCCTACACATCAACTCACCATGGACAAGGAACTCAAGGCTGTACTTGCCAAAGTTGATAGTGACGCAACAGAAAAGACGTGTCAACAGAAGCTTGCTGAACTGTATAAAATGTAAAATAATAAGGATTTTATATCCTAAAAATGTATTTTTGTTTTGTCTGCATTATAGCCTAGTAATTATAAGCTGTAAAATTAAACATTAACCTTATCTAACTTGTTTAATTTTTACTTAAATACTGGTGTTATCATCATACACGCACAGGTCAGCCTGTCCGGCCCATTATAGACAATATATTGTGATATATATAAGCGGAAAACTCATATAGATATAATTCTATCCCTAGAATGTCTGAAGTAATTTGAAATTAAATCTGACGTAAAATCTTCCAATCTAAGGTAATTTTACTAATGATTTAAGGTAATTCCGAAAATTCATTCTGAGGTAGGCATCCTGAGCGATGAGGTGTGAGGGAATAACGAATACGGAATTTGACTTCAACACATCAACTAAGTAAGTAAGACAGTGTTTTGAGACTGTTTCGAAAACTGGCCGTCTCAACACTACTGAGTCAACAGTCAACAGCTTCCTGACCATTGGTGAGTGTTATATAAAAAAGTTGTGTGGTGATGTAGGGTTGCTGCAGGAATGGTATTGTACAATATATACCAGACTTTATTTACTTATATTAACTAACTCTTAAAACACTTGGTTAGTGTTCTGGACTCATACCATAGAGGTCGGGAGATCGATCCTCTCAGGTGAGGGCCTGAGAATATTTACTCTTCCGATTTGAGTGTCAGGCACTAACTATAAGGCGACCGAACGTCGTAAAACACCCTCACTGGTACCATAACAGCTGGCTCTTACAGTGACTGGTATTATATATAGATTTTTCATTATAATTTTCAGTGTGTCCTCGATCTAGCAACATGGCTACTGCACGAGAAAGTGATGAGGATATTGATTATGACACAGATGAATCTACCACCAGACCATCATAAAATAAATGCAAGCCTGCCTACAAACAAAAGTTTCGCATTGCTTGGCTACAACTTGAAGAGTGTAAAGATTGGTTAAAGGCACCAAAAGGGGACTCAAAACCCACATGTTCAGTTTGTTCTACACAAGTGCCATGTTCAAAGTCTGGAATTGTGAGACATGGAAAAAGTGCTCTTCATACAAGAAACATTAGAGCATGCAAATCTCAACGGAGCATTGGTAATTGTTTTGTTTCATGCCAACAACCTGCAGCCTATAAAATACTAACTGAAAGTAAAATATGCAGTTTCATAGCTGAAAACAATTTAGCATTTTCTTTATCAAAGCCACTACTGGACCTCATTAAAGCTACTTCTCCATCCAGTCCAATGGAGGCAGACACTTTACACCAGTTGAAAATGTCAGCCACAGAATGTACAAATATCAAAAGGCAGGGCCTTGGATATAAATATTCAAAATCTTTAGTTGATACTCTGAAAACAACTTTGTTCAGTATAATTCCAAATGAAACGACAGATGTAAGCCGTGAAAAGCAGTTGGCACTATGCGTAGTCTATTTTGATTATGACAGTTTTGAGGTGGTAACATCATTTTATGATATGGTTGTAGTTGAAAAGTGTAATGCCCAGTCTTTATATACAGCCATCAAAAAGTGTTTTGAAGACAAATGTATCCCACTGGGGAATATAATTGAGTTTTCTTTAGACACATGTAATGTAATGTTTGGGGAGAAACACAGTGTAGTTGCCCTGATGAAGGCTGAATTTCCTCAAATTTCATTAATTAAATGCAGCTGCCACATGATCCATCTCTGTGTGTCTCATCCATGTTTGAAACTGTCCACTACTTTAGAAGACTTGTGTAGGAATATATATACTAATTTCAGTCGTTCAAGCCTTAGGCAACATGAATTGAAAGAGTTTCAAAGCTTTTTAGACCTTTCTCCCCATAAGATGTTGGCATTTGGACAAACACGATGGCTGTCATTAGAGGCATGTGTTAGTCGCATTTTAGAGCAGTGGGATGCCCTAACTCTATATTTTACATCAGTCATTGGTGAATGTCGTGATCCCTCCTATGTGACGGACAGCATACATAGAAGCCTAAATAATGTGTTTATTAAAGCTCAGTTGCAATTTGTGCAGGTTTAGCTGCATCGTGTCAATGAATTTAACACTATGTTCCAGAGTACAAGCCCAAAGTTGCAACACCTTCATGATCAAGTGAAAAAACTATTGAAAGAACTTATGGGGGATTTTGTTAAGGTAGAAATCTTGCGTAACTGTGACCCATTATCTCTTGATGTACATAATACAAGTTTCCATGTCCCTGTGATGCTAGTGTATGTTGGTATTAACGCAACAGATACAATTTTTAATTCTCCAATAGGCAAAGACACAGAAGGCGTGAAGAAGTACAAAATAAGCTGTAAGGCCTTGAAACTCAATCACTTAAAAGTCTGTCATTTCTAGTTCCTGAAAATGCCTTGAACCTCAAACACACCAGTAGCCTTAGAGAGGTATTCCAATTTTTTCCTTACATGAAAGAAACCTGTGACTGTGCACATGCTGATGTAGAATGGAGAAAGGTATGTATGGGCACCGATGATGGGAGTTACAGTACTGATCAGGATGTGGTGGAATTTTGGAAAGAGCAGTTAAGTAAAATAAATAATTACGATAAAACCTCCGGCTTAGACCGGAGCTAAAAATGAATGGCCAACCCAAGTACCAAATCTTATGAAAGTGGTTAAATCAGCCTTATCTTTACCGCATTCCAATGCTGCAGTTGAAAGAAGTTTCAGTCAAGTCCGTTTAATCAAAACAGACTTAAAAAATTCGCTTAAACCATGTAGGCCTAGTCTAGTGAGTTTGTTGCATGTGAAGGGTGGACTTATCCGGGCTGGTACTAGTGCACATTAGTAGGCCTACACATCAACTCACCATGGACAAGGAACTCAAGGCTGTACTTGCCAAAGTTGATAGTGACGCAACAGAAAAGACGTGTCAACAGAAGCTTGCTGAACTGTATAAAATGTAAAATAATAAGGATTTTATATCCTAAAAATGTATTTTTGTTTTGTCTGCATTATAGCCTAGTAATTATAAGCTGTAAAATTAAACATTAACCTTATCTAACTTGTTTAATTTTTACTTAAATACTGGTGTTATCATCATACACGCACAGGTCAGCCTGTCCGGCCCATTATAGACAATATATTGTGATATATATAAGCGGAAAACTCATATAGATATAATTCTATCCCTAGAATGTCTGAAGTAATTTGAAATTAAATCTGACGTAAAATCTTCCAATCTAAGGTAATTTTACTAATGATTTAAGGTAATTCCGAAAATTCATTCTGAGAGTCCTGATCACGGTCTATATTATAGTTAGTAACTATAGCATGTATTTGGAATATCAGGGAAGTTTGCCAGCAGTACTGTACAAGTATGGAAACCAAGAGACAACAGGAACAAAATTTAATGATTTAAATTGCCTTTAATTAATAAATGGTAAGTTTGAGTGAAATTGAGTCTCAAATAAATATTGGGCTGCTTTTGCTTGAAATCCGCTAGTTTTGAGGCCAAATACCGCTACATTTGGCCAGAAAATAACCTAGCTGGTGTAAAGTTGTAAACTGTAATTTTTGTAAAGTTATAGTAAACTAAAGTTCTCTGATTACAACAACAACAACAACAGTACTGCTTCTATACGTAGGCCTACAACAATAATATTAACCTTTGATATTTGAGGTGATGACTCACTTTGATTATAATGATAATGTCAGTGTCACATGTTGTAGGAGGAGGGACGAGGAGGAGAGACTACACATACATACATACAATAGTACAAACATCACTATAGGTATGTTTAGTAGTAGTATAGAGAAGGTATAAATGGTATCTAACGTTAATTAAGTGTTTAACACGTCTGATAACCTTTTATTATTATTATTATAATTAATTTACTATGTAATATATCTTGTTTTTATGTACTATAATTACTAAGGTTGATAGTACTTGTGTTTTGGGACCGTATTCAAGAACATTGATGGTGTATACGATGGTATGGTATCGGTACGATGGCACATTTGTCTGTCTATGGAACCGTCGTATCGTTACTTCGCCATCGTATGCCCCACAAATGTTCTTAAATATGGCTCTTGAATCTGTTAGTAGTGTTACGTAACTTAGTTTATCTTAAAATATTACGGTAAGTTGTGAGTTTTATTAGTTATTGGAGTGAACATAATTTATTATTTTGAACTCTGCTAAATTGTTGTAACGTTAAGTCATATTTATAAGTCAGAGACAGAGACAGATATATGATAAATACACGTCCAAAAATAATATAACTCTAGGGCACTTTGGTAATTATCTATTCTATTGACGTTTTCTATTACGATGTGTTTGCCTTCTTTACCCACTAATTTACACCATTCTAAGACGCTTTTCTTATATGGCATTTTCTTATATATATATATATATATTATTTTTTTTTTTGTATTCAAACTATGGTAAAAGTGCCGAAGTGCACCTATCTGTATAATAGATATTTTACTGCCATTACCCACTATTTTGAACCATTCTAAGACACTTTTCTTCTATGGATTTTCTTCCTCAAATGCGCCGTTTTCGAGATATGCCCCATTACAAACATAATTTGGAACCTAGTCTGACCTAACCTAACCTAGACCACATCAGACTACCGGTACCTAACCTGGGCAAACTACCGGTACCTAACCTGGGCAAACTACCGGTACCTAACCTGGGCAAACTACCGGGACCTAACCTGGGCAAACTACCGGGACCTAACCTGGGAAAACTACTACAACATCTCGAAAACGGGGCATTTGAGGAAGAAAAACCATAGAAGAAAATGTGTCTTAGAATGGTCCAAAACAGTGGGTAATGACAGTAAAATATCTATTATACAGAGAGGTGCACTTCGGCACTAATACCCAAACTATATATGGATAGTCTAATTCATCATTCCCTATTTTTATATGTTGAAAATTATATGTGGCAGTGCATTTGGACAATGTTTGCCTTCCCACCAAGAGACTAAATGGAGTGCTAAAATAAATAAATGACAAATATTTATACAGTAGTTAATATTTTTATATTTTAGAATTAGTTTGACTTTACCTAACCGAGCCTTACCTGGTCAAACATCCCTCGGGGGTAATCAAATATGGTCACACTGGGAAATGACGGTAATTATTCAAAGAAATGCTGTTATTGCGTACAGTTTTTTCTACCTTCATTACCCACTTATTTAGACCATTTTAAGACTATTTTCTTATGTCATTTCCTCATGAAATGCCCAATTTCTAAATTTTGAAATTAGCCTGACCTTACCGAAATGACTTCATAATGAAAAAAAAATGAAAATGAAAGAACTTAGTAAATAACTTCCTTTTCTGTGACTCCTCTTAACTATAGTGTTGTCGATGGCGTGGTACAGGTATGATGGCTTGGTACTATGCTGTGTCTATGAAGTCCTTGTACTGGGACAGCCTGGTGATGTAGTGGTTAGCGCGCTCGGTTCGCATCCGAGAGGGCCCGGGTTCGAATCCCCGGTCATGTGGAGACAATTTGAGATTGTTTCCTTAAATGTGTAACCCCTGTTCACCTAGCAGAGAATAGGTATGGGACATAAGTCGAGTAGCTGTAACATTGCCATCCCGGCGTATGGAAAAAAATTCCAGCCTTACCCAAAGATCGGTCACTAAGAGCTCCGAGCTCATTCCAGGTGGGTAACAGTTGGTGAGCACGTGTCCAGGACATGTTCAGGACCAGGTGAAACAAACAAACACCATAGGCAACACCACAAATACAGAATTACTGTATTGTACCAGAGAGAGAGAGATTATATCAACCTTCAAATGTGTGCCAACTAATTTCTTTTGTTTTGCCAAGAAAGAATACAGCTGTGTTATAAATACAGGACTGTACTAATACTTATAATAATATCAGTTTAGTTTATAAATACTGTATATTACTAATATTTATGTACTAATAAAATATATACAGTACGGTACAGTACCAATATTTATTATAATACCAGTATGGTTTTAGCTCCACTTTATATTGTGAAACCATTGATATAAAACTGTTACTTCATATCAATTTAAGATATATTTTTGCAATTTACACATACTGTATGTATTTTTGTGAATGACCGAGGATTTATTATAAAAATCACTTGTGTATTTTTTTTGTATTTCTATTGGACTACAAAGCAAAAATTACCAGGATGAATAATATTTGTTTGAGGTGGAAAGTTAACCTGTTTTATTATTTTATTTACAGAGGTGGATGCCAATAAAAAAATTAAAACATGCAAATTAAGTTTGGAGAGAAGGGCAGCGTGATACAGGAGGTGTTACTGGATGATACAGAAGAAACTTACCACCCACAACATTGTCACCCCACCTGCTGCAGAAGGTGATAGAGTCATCACTTATTTTACACAGTTGTTATGTGTGTGTATTACCGTATACCATTTGTGATGACTCTATGTACAGTCGTGGTCAATAATAATCATCTACATATGGGTATCTCAAACAATTTACTGTCCAATGTTTTCACGTACATATATATGTTATTGTTTTAAGTAGCGTGTAGCTGCTTGTATTAAAATAAAAGAAGGTAGTAAACCTATTTAATGGAAATCTTATAGGCTAAAAAACATTGTGAAGCTGTCAAACTCTTACGTGAATTACCCCTCTATGGATGATTATTTTTTACCACAACTGTACAGTAAACCCTCATTATCCACTGGATTTATGGGCGTGTGATGTACAGTTGCCCAAGAAAACACTGCAACCAAATTTGCTGGTGTGTGGCAATGTCTGGCAGGTGCTCTAAAGTAAACACTCGTATTTTATCAATGGATCACTCAGAACCTACAACCCCTGTATGGATGGATGTTATTGGCTTCAGCTAATTTCATTCAACTATAAATTCTGAGTGATCTATCGATAAAATACGAGTGTTTACTTTGGAGCACCTGTCAGACATTGCCACACACCAGCAAATTTGGCTGCAGTGTTTTCTTGGGCAACTGTACAAAGAGGGTTTACAGTACACAAATTCAGTACAGACAATGCAATACCCACCCAAAACACCAGTAGAAAACAAGGCATTACTGTGATAATAATAATAATAATAGAATACAGTTTATGGCCATGTCATATATAGGTGTCATATATTGCTATTCTGGTACCGTACTGTTTGATGAGTTATTTTATCTGGTGAAAGAAATTAGTCTGGAATTCCAAAATCTGTACCGGTATTGTATATAAGTACTGAATATAGTTAATTCCTTTGCAGGTTAATTAAGGCTCTGAAGTTTTCATGCAGCTAACTCTCCAACTCATGACTCGCACACTACTCTCATTCCAACAAGCCCACCGATCTCTTTCTTTATCACCATTCTCATTCCAACAAGCCCGATTATGATTATTGTGTGATGATGTCTTTTCTGTAACTCATGACTCTTTATCACCATTCTCATTCCAGCAAGCCTGAGTATGGTTGGTGTGGAAGGTCTTGGCTGACTTTGGTGGTGGTGTTGGCGGTTGTTGTGGCCAGTCAGTCATGGTTTATCCTCTATCAGGTTAAGTCATGGTCTACAAACTACACTCCCGCTGGCCACTTCATGTACAAGGATCAACAGGGACAGGTATACAGTATAGTATAGTATTTTTTTTTTTTTTTTTTATTATTATTTTATATACCTCAACCTCGGGACTGTAGGCTGTCAGTAGCTCGTGACTCTTGCAAGGCCCCGAGATTATTGGGTGTCGCACCAGATGAGACAGTGGAGCTTCATGGTGGTGATGTTGGTACCGTAGCTTGTCTTCTGCCCCACTAGATGACCCACACCTTATTTATACACGTCACTATCACGTCACATACAGTATATGGCTGGCCTGAAATCCTTAGGGTGGTATTGTTAAGGGTGTGTGGAAATTTGGGAACAGGCTTGGGGGGGTGCAGGAGTAGGGGACAGGCTTTGTACCCACCCCAAGCCTGTCCCCCTATTCCCGCACCCTCCCAAAACCCCCCAAGCCTGTCCCCTACACGCCCTTAAACTACATCGAGGAAAAGGCTCTTTGTTGCTCTTTTCTTAATGCAAAATAATAGGAATTGAACAGCGTAAAGTTTTTTCCTCAAGTAAGTACAGTAGTTTAACAATAACACTCAGGATTTCAGCCCAGACATAAACGAAGAGCCTTCTCCATTGCCAGGTGCTTGAAGGAGGGGAATAAATGTTCTTGTTATGTTTAAGGGACCCTGTGATGTAGTCCTTCAAATATTGCCACGAAACACCTCCTACATGGAAGGAGCTTGTTTTGTGGCATGATCAGGAGGAATCAGAAGTCTCCAATATTCATACATGATCACAGGGTCCATAATTTACCTCCATTAATTAATAGCTGTCACAGTTAAGAGGAGATTCTTTTGTTGGTGAATTGGAAGGTCTCTGATTCCTGCAAACTACTGTATGCCACGAATCCGATCCTCTTTTACCGTAGTACCAATGAGGGTATCTGTTTTCTGGCATAGCTTGGAGGAGCTTGTAAGTAGCCTTCCAATTCACCAAAAATAGAATCTTCCATAAATTATTGCATTATTTTTACAGGTGCGACATGTCAGGTTTTCGTGGTCCAACTGTGGCAGCAAATTGGACCCTGCAAAGGTACAGTGTCTACCTGTAGGCAGTATTCTTTTAATAAACAGGTCTCAAACGTCATTGTACACTTATTCACATGCTTAAGTTATTGTTGTCAACTTGTTTACATGTAAATTTTGCTTTAATGGTAATGTAAATATTTCTTCATTCTCTCTACATGTGCATGTAACATTTTTCATACAACAATAATTCTGTTTATGTTTGCAGTTGGTAGAGCTGCAAGTGAATCCAGATCCACTAAGCCTCAGTCATAACATCACCCTTAACCTTGTATCCTACCTCGGCCTCAGTGTTGATGCTCCTCTCTCGGTGAGTCAACAGTTGTACAGTAATACAGTACAGTCGTGGCCAATAATAATCATCCATATAGGGGTAACTCAGGTAAGAGTTTGACAGCTTCCCTCTGTTCCTTAGATAATAAACTTTCCAATAGATAGGGTAAGTAACATCTTTTACTTTACTACAAGCAGCTACGCATTACTTATAACAATAACATTACATGTATATGAGAACATGAAAACATTAGACAGTAAATTGTTTGAGATACCCATATGTGTATGATTATTATTGACCACAATTGTACATGTAATAAATATTGGTAAAGAACACCCAACAAAATTTTAGAGCATGTGTATTTGACTAGAGATGTACAGCCACAATCAAATATCCACCGACATTTTCCTTCCATCGTAGTAAACATCTTGGTAATAAAGAACAACACGTGTATGACTTTGCAGCACCTCATAATAATAAATGAGGTAATTGAATTGGTGTAAAGTGCTGTACAGTATAATTATATTTTGATATGATACTGATTTATTTGCACAATGGAATGAAAGTGTCGGTGGTTATTTGATTGTGGCTGTACAGTACAATGTTTGGCCTAACTCGATCACTCTTTAGGTAGTTGTGTGAGTTTTTGTTTGCCATTCAGTACAAGGTGGCTCTATTTGGCCGGTGTGTGTGTGTGTCTGTCTGTATGTATGTATGTCTGCCCTTATGTCTGTTATATCTGTGTCTTCTCTTAACAAGATAAAGGGTGGTGTTATCAAACTATTTTTTTTTATGAAATGACTTCATTGCTCATTTCGTATTGCAAAATAATAGAAATTGATAGATGAGAACTTTTCCCTCGAAAAAATAATTTAATAATACCAGCCTGTGGTTTTCAATATCCATCTTCAGTGTTTTCATACAATACAGTACTATTAATTACTATGGAAAGGGATATCGTGTTATTAATACTGATTATTAGTACTTGAATGAAGTAAGGATGGATGTTAAAGTTACAGTTATATACATTCCTTATTCATTTTATTTATATTTAAATTTCACAGTATTGTACTTTACACACACACACACTTAATTGTAATAGAATATCTAGGCTTTTTATGCAGAGGCAACCGCTTGTGTGGGGGTAGAGGGTGATCTAAGTGAGAGTTTTAATAAAGAAATAAAAAAATGACGAGCTATAGGGAAATAAGCCTTCTTAGTTTACTGGGAAAGGTATACGGTAAGGTTCTTGCTGAAAGACTGATTGAAGTAACACAGAATAAGGTTAGTGAGGAGCAGGGAGGGTTCAGAAAGGGTAGAGGATGTGTGGACCAGATATTTGCATTAAAATCAACATTAGAGAAATACATTGGGAAGGGTTGGAATTTGTATGCTGCCTTCATGGACTTGGAGAAGGCATACAATAAGGTTGATAGGAGAGATATGATGGATGTGTTGAGGATTTTTGTTGTTGGGGGTTCTTTGCTGAAAGGCATTGAGGGCATTTATGCAGAGGCAAAAGCATGTGTGCTGGTAGAGGGTGATCTAAATGAGAGTTTTAATATTAGTGTAGGGCTGAGACAGGGGTGTGTTATGTCACCATGGCTGTTCAATGTACAGTATATATGGATGTTTGTATGAGAGAGATGAAAGCCAAAGTGAGGGCCTATTGGTGAAGTTGAGGCTGAGTGAAGCAAATTGGTCCTTGGTGGCAAGTTTATTTACAGATGACACTGTGTTGATGGCTGAGAGTGAAAGGGAGGTACAGAGAATGGTGGACGAATTTCAGTCTGTGTGTAAACACGGGAAAGTGAAGGTGAATGTTGATAAAAGTAATGTGATGATGTTTGAGAGAGCAGAAACTGAAGTGATTGACTTTGCTACACCCTACAGAGTGGAAGTACCAACTGAGACGAAGTGTGAGATAACTCTGAGGGGTGAGAGGATGGAGGAAGTGAAGGAGTTTAAGTACCTGGGTACAGTTCTGTGTAAACATGGAAGTATGGAAGGAGAAATTAGGGAGAGAGCAATGAGGGGTAGACAGGTCATAGGATCATTGGGGAGGATTATGAGGAGTAGGATTGTGAGTATGGAAATGAAAAGGGGACTAAAATATGTTATAACCCTGTTAACGCTGACAAATGCATTAAGAGACATGAACATGGATTAGGGCTCATCAGTCTAGAATAGTTGCAGTGAAAATGAGTTGTCCGCTGTCCGCTCGTGTAGAAGCCTGTATGGTAGTCTGTATGGTAATGAATGACAAAAGCCTGGGAAAGAAAATATTTGCAGGTCTTGAACGAGGGTTAGAGTGCAGAATGAAGATGTTGATAAAAATATAAACTGTAAAGTGTATATCTTTTGTATTATATCAAGGCATCTACTATAATGATCACCATTGACAAACTAACCAATTAACCAATCAGCCAGATAATTACCCAACCAATTAACCAGCTAATTACCCAACCAACATGTTTTTCCCTTCCAAAGGCCAAGGTGAAGGTCCAGCGACATGTGGGCATTTGGTGGCCAGTTCCCTGCATTGATGGGTACGGTTCTTGCCACTACAAGGACATATGCCAACTTACACCCTTCCCTGAGCCTAATAAATGTCCAGACCCCTTCCCAAGGTTCAAACTCCCCTGCCGCTGTCCAATTAATAAGGTGAGTTGTATGATGAAGTCTATATGGTACAGTACATAGGCCCTCAATATAAGATGATTAATTTTAGCACATATATCCATTTAACACAGGCTCAGTAAATCACTTAATATGGTAATTCATAACTGAAGCCTGGGAAAATATTTGGTGGTCTTTAATGAGTGTAAAATGAAGTGGTGGATAAAGGTATTTTATTCATTGTATATCGAGGGTCTGCAGTAAGTGATAAAAATGAAAATAAAAGCAATAAAGTAAGCAATAAAAAAATAATCATACACATAGGGGTAACTCACGTAAGAGTTTGACAGCTTCTCTCTGTTCCTTGGCTGATAAACTTTCCCATAAACAGGTTAATTACCATGTTTTAATTTAATACAAGCAGATACAAACTACTTAAAACAAAAATATCATATGTGAACGTGAAAACATTAGACAGCAAATTGTTTGAGATACCCATATGTGGATGATTATTATTGACCACGACTGTATGTATGGTCGGCCTCAGGAATTCGTACACAGCATTGGTTATAAAGGGTCTTTATTTTACATATACTGTAATGATTGTTCTGCTGACTGATTCAAGTATTAACCAGATAACATTGCTGGAAAAGTTTGGTGTTAGGAAATGAATACAATAGATGTTTTAGTTATTACAAACCCTTGATGTCACAGCGGTGTAGGATATATGAATTCCTGAGGCCGACTGTACTATTACCGACCCATGCATGTACAGTACATATAGCTGGTACAGTCAGTTAGCGTCGTCAATCCTCTTATCCTTGATGTGAATCCCGCAGCAACTTGTTTCAGTTCTTCTAAATCATTCATTGGTGAGGGACAGTATTACCCTCTCAAACCCATGTATAACTGGCCAGTACTTCCATCTGCCAACATTTGTCAGATGTGTCCAAAGAAAAAGCTGTTAGTTCAACTTATTTACATAACAAACTTCAAACTTAAGTTCTTAAGGAATACACTGTTGCCACATGGTCAATAGAAGGGAGGTGGCCATGTAGTTAGTGTTCTAGACTCATAACCTATAGGTTGGGAGATTGATCCTCAAAGGTGAGGGCCTCAGAATATTTACTCTTTCTATTTGAGTGTCAGGCACTAACTATAAGGCCACCGATCATCGTAAAACACCCTTGCTGGTACCATAACAGCTGCAGTATTTGGGAATAACCCTCACTTCCCTCTCTCTGTGGCTGGGTACCAGTTCAGAAGTCGTGACGTGTGTGTGAGCAGCAGTTGACCTGGGCCACGGTAATAGGCTTGATGAAGCCTATGTCAAGTGTCAGAACATAAAATTCCAAAACAAAAACACTGTAAATGTACTTATTCAACCTCCCCCCACACTCCACACTGGTGCCAGACATACCCTGGCCACACTCTCTGTTTCATTCCCTCACTAATGATCGATTCGAAAGAATTAAGTCGAGCTTCACAGGATTCACACCAAGGAAAAGAGAAGTGACGATGCTGACTTTACTTGCTATAAGTGTTGTCAATAGAACTTTGTCTTGGCTTGCATTACATTTACATACATACAGTACATATACCAGGCCTTCCTCTCCATGCTGGAGCACACCCTCCGAAACAAAATGTCCAAACATAAAACTCCCCCCACTCCCCTGCACACATACACTCCACATTTCAACCCCCTGATCCCTGTTGGAGGAGGGAGCCCCTCACCACACAACTACATCTCCTTGTGGGACTACAAGGGGTACAGTCATGTTTGCATCCATAGCAAGGCCCGACAGCAAAAGCTGGTTTACCCCTGCCACTTCACTGCAGGGCAAACTCCCTCTCCAGCATTAAAAAATAATAAAAATAATAAAATAAAAAATAATAATAATAACAATAATAATGAGGAAACTGGTAAAGATTTTTTGCTAAGTTATAAAAAAATGAATTCTATTAGAGTGAAAATATATACAATACCAGGTCATAAAAAATAATAATAGAGATTATAGTAGAATTCAAAATAATACAGTACTGTATACACAAGTCAATACAAGAATGAAAACAACTGGATTGTAGTAGAATGAAAAGTAAATTACCAAGAGAATGCCAGGTAAATAAAGAAAAGAAACTTGAATGTAGTAGAATGCAAATAAATACTGTACAGTACCGAATATATGCAATACCATCCCCTTATTGAGACGTCCCTCTCTCTCTTTCGGCCACCATTTACATACGCCTTTCCCCTTATACTACCAGGGCTAGTATATTATTGACATGTGCCTCTCTCTCTTTCTACCACCACCAGGGCCCGTACATTGTGAATAAGGGTACCTTCAACGTCACCTCCATAGTATCCAGCCTGCCCACTTGGCTTGTCTCAGGGGATTACTATGCAAAGGTCATCGCTTACAGGAAGGACACCAAACTGGGATGCTATGAGTTTTATGTTTCTATTTCCACTTAAGGGGGAGGTATAGTGTTGTTGGTAAATTATTGGATGGCTACAGATTCCTTCTAACTATACCGTACCAGAAAACAGACACACTCAATGGAACTCTTAGGGGATCTGTTTTGTGGCTTAGTTAGTTTGGAGAAATCAGAGACCTTCTGATTCATGAACAAAAGAATCACCCTTTAACTCTGTATGTCCAAACAAGTATTATCAAACCACCTGCCCAGTCTAGGCGAGTCTGATATGGTTCGCTGTGTCGAGGCAATATTGCAAAAAACACTTATTTTCAGTTTATTCTTATGCCTGAACTACAGTGCTTGCTTATGAACTTTAATATACAGTACAGTAGTTCTTTTCTCAACATGAACTCTTCTTCTTTCCAATGAAACTATCCCCAGATCTCCAAGACTCCTGGTTACAGAGATATGATGTGGTGAAGAGGAGGTGAAGGGAGCAGGTTGGCATTAACACAGGCTGGCTGGCAGTGGTGTTGGCTTGGTAGAAAGGTGCCACTCATCACCATCTTTCACTTGATCCCCTTTCTTGTACATGATGACACACTTTCCAGCAGTCTCTGTTTAATTGCAGAGTTGGATAACCTTGCAGGAGGAGGTCACTAGGAATGTACACGTGGGGTAGAAGTAACAGGTGGAGTGGTTGGGGGCACTGAATTGGACTTGGATGAAATATTGCCTTAAGTCTCAGCCACCACAGTGATAGGATAGACACTGAGTGACCCTCATGGTTGTACCAAGACATTCCTGGCTAGAGATTGTAGCGAAAAAATACTGTCTAATTTGGCAAAATTGGTCCTTGTGGGAATTCATGCTGCAGGCAGGAATTCCCACCAACAGGACTTGTGTGGGTAATGGTCCATGTGATTATGTATGAGACTTGGTGGCTTCTGATATATCCTGATAGTGCCACAATACAAGCTCCTTCAGTATACTGTAGGTGGTGTTTCCTGGCTGTGTTTGAAGGAATCACAAACTTCCGATTTTCTGATTACAGTACATCATGGGGGTCCTTAGTTAAGGGGAAGGTTTATTTGTTTGTTTTTCTCTCTCTATACCTCAACCTCGGGACTGTAGGCTGTCAGTAGCCCGTGACTCATGCAAGGCCCCAAGATTATTGGGTGTCACACCAGATGAGACAGTGGAGCTTTGTGATGATGATGTTACCGTAGCTTCTATTCTGCCCCACTAGATGACGACACCTTATTTATACACGTTCTTATCAGGAGAGAGCAACTACAACATCACTCACAGCATCTTGGAATATGGTCTGGCATCTTCTATTTTGTGAGTTGACGACGATGTAGGGGGTATTTTCTAGATGTAGTGGACGAACCCATCAGATCACCTCGAAAAAATCCCAGACGTTTTCTCGTTGACTCGAACCAGGGTCCTTGCCATTCGCAATCTGTCACCTTATCCACTCAGCCACCGCCTCCCCCAAAGGTGCAGTATTGGTGTTAGTAAATTTGGAGCAGTCAATTATTCCCCAGACAATTTAAGCAATAATCTATATCGAGGTTGTAATATAGTAAACCCTCTTTGTACATTACACACCCATATACAGTAATGCCTTTTGTTTTACACTGTTGTTGTTGTTATTGGTGTGCATTGTATTGTTTGTAATGAATGTGTGTGTATAGTAAACCCTCTTTGTACATTGCACACCCATAAACTCCGTACATAATGAAGGTTTACTTTACACACATTCATTACAAACTACTGTATGTATAATTTGACAGTTCATCATAGAGATATTTTTTATTATATTTATTCAAGCAGGTCATTATTCAATTTAATGCATGGAATGATTAATCACCATGTACAGTATAATGATATTCTATTTTTTACTGGGAATAGTTTAGAGGAATAAATAACTCTAAATTTATATACCACCAATAACATTATACCACAGTATATATTATACACCCTTAAGTCTTTTATTATACAGCTTAATTTTACTATAAATCATAACATTTATCAGGAGGGTTTAATCTTAAATTATGTAATAAAACATCAAAGCCTATTTTAAGGTACCATATTCAGTTTATTCATATATTTATGCAGTATAACTTAGGGCCGTATTCAAGATCATTGGTGGTGTAGTACTGATAAGATGACTCTGTTGTTTGTCTTTGGAGCCATTGTAGCGGTACCATGCCATCATATGTACCATTGTAGCGGTACCATGCCATCATATGTACCATTGTAGCGGTACCATGCCATCATATGTACCATTGTAGTGGTACCATGCCATCATATGTACCATTGTATTGGTACCATGCCATCATATGTACCATAAATGTTTTTGAAAATGGCCCTTACTAAGACATAGGTTGTAGGGAGGTGAGAGAATATTATGTGGATGAGTCAATAAATTAAGGGAGTATTAAATGTACTTTTGGTACATTTGAGTGCTTTGATTCCTCCAAAGGATGTCAGGAAACAGGACCAGATGAACAAAAATATTGGCCGCCTGTTGTTGCCTGGAATTGTTTGGAGGAATGATATGCTCAGGATTCACCAACACTCTCCTTCCCCCTAGTAAAGTTCACAATCTCGTGACATGTAGAGTTAAGGGGATAATATACTTTTGGTAGTTTAGAGTGCCTTGATTCCTCCAATGTATGTCAGGAAACAGGACCAGAAAAAACAGAAGTAATGGTGGCCTGTTGATGCCTGGAATAGTTGGAGGAATAATTTGTTTATATTCATCATCACTCTGCTACCCTTTTAATATTTCACTTGTGCCTTTAACATTTGTTGTGTTAAAATGTAGTCTATGTAATCTCCTGGACAATGCAAGAAACAGATCCCCTACTTGGCTGTGTACTGGAATAGTCTGTTTTCTGGCATGGTTTGGAGGAATATATTTTCCTTCAAACCATGCCAGAAAGCAGACTATATATTATTATACAGTACTGTATGTATATATATATGTGTACAATATATATCTGTTTTTTGCATAAGCATTATTTTTATATTATGTGATTATAGCCAATTGAATAAGGTATTGTGTACTAACCAATTTTATACAATTTAGTCCTGTTGTTTATTTTTGCTACATAGTATTTTATGTACAGTATTTTATAGTATTTGTATTTTTCTATGTACAGTAGTTATATAGTGTACTGAATGGTATTGTTGATGAATAGTATAGTAATCATTACTTCCAGTTGATCTGAATTTTTGTACGGATTTCCGAGATATAGGGTCATTGTTAGCTACTGTAATTAATTTGCGGATGTTACTGTATTGCTGGCTGAGAGTGATAGGGAGTTGCAGAGGTTGGTGGATGAGTTTCAGTTTGTGTGTAAATGAAGGAAAACTGAAGGTGAATGTTGGTAACAGTAAGGTGATAGTATTTCAGAGGGAAGAACCTGAAGTGATTGACTTTACTACATCCTATACTGTAGAGTGGGAGTGACAACTGGGACTAAGTGTGAGATAACTCTAGGGGGTGAGAGGATGGAGGAAGTTTAAGTACTTTGGAACAGTGTTCTACATAAACATGACAGTATGGAAGGAGAAATTAGGGAGAGATCAGTGAGGGGTAGACAGATCCAAGGATCACTGGGGAAAATCATGATATATGCATCAGAGACATGGTCATGGTATAGGGCTCACCAGTCTAGAATGGTGCAGTGGAAAGGAGTTACATGAGAGGAGCATGTGCACTAACCAGGTGGGATGGAGAGTGTATGAGAGATGTGGTATGAGTGAGAAGGCAATTGGTATTGAGTGTGGAATGGTTGAGCGGTTACAGCATAGTAGTACATTGAGATGGTTTGGACATTTGGAGAGAATACAAGACATTGAGTTTATAAATAAGGTGTATGGAAGGAAAGTTGTGGGACCTAGTGTGAGAGGCAATCCACCAGTCAGATTGCAGAACAGAGTGGAAGAGTACATAAGTGAGAGAAAAGTGAAGGGCAGAGAAAGGCTTAACCAAGTAAGGAGGGAGTGTTGGAGCAGGGAAAACTGGGAACTCTTCTCCCATGGCCATCCCTTTCGGGGGAGTTCTCGGAGGGAATGAGGTATCAGAGCTTTAGATAGATCGGGCCATATTCAGAAATATCTGTGGTGTTGATGATGATGTACAGTCGGCGACAAAAGCCGTGTCGCCACATCTGCCAAGTCATGAAGTATGGTATGGAAATATAAGCTTCACAGGCTCATCAAATGAAAACCCAGAGTAATATACTAATTTGCCATCTGGATATTGTAATTTTGTATGGTGAATGTGTTGGTTCGTTGATTATCCTTTATGTTATCCATCAAGAAACGACACGACTTTTGCCGCCGACTGTACGTTGAACCAGTATGACGGCTCTGTTGTTTGTTTATAAAGTCATGGGACCAGTATCTCTGCCATCATGTGCACCAGGAATGTTCTTGCATATGGTCCATAGTACAACACATTTCTTAAGGATGTGCGGGAGTAGGGAATGGCTTGGGGGGGAGGGTGTTGGGGGGTACAGGAATAGGGGGACAGGTTTGGGTGGGTAGAAAGCCTGTCCTTTATTCCCGCACCCCCCTAACCCCCCCCCCCCCCAAGCCTATCCCCTTACTCCCTCGCCCCCCAACCCAGTCCCTTACTCCCTCATCCCCCCAACCCAGTCCCTTACTCCCGCATCCCCCCTAACCCCCCCAAGCCTGTCCCCCTATTCCCGCACCCCCTTAAATTATTCTTTACATAAATGGAAAAGGCAGAGAATGGGTGGTATTATTAAGGGGAGATTCTTATGAGGTTAAATTGATGGGCTACTGATTATCCAAACTATTCCACAAAACTAATTCCTCATTAAAGTAACATTAAGGTCATTTGTTTCCAGATATTGTTTGGTGAAATCACAGACCTACTAATTTATCAACAAGAAAATCTCCCCTTAAACTACTTCTTCGATTGAAAGTTCTCTCAGTCACTCAGTTTGTATTATTTTGCAATACGAATTAAACAACAACAAGTCTTTTTAACGAAGAAGTAGTTTAATAATACTGTACCACCCAAACTCTCTTAGTTTATAGCAATTATCTTTTGACAAAAATTTAGCTTCACTCACTGTCTTTCATACCCAAAGTGCCATATACTGTACAATATAGTTCTGTCACACTCCATAGAAGTGATGGTTTCAGTTTCCATATATGTAGTAAAACAAAGAAATAATGTATAATATTGTGACTGAAATCTCATCTTCGTAGCTGACTAATATTCTCTCATGCAACAGTTACCTTTAGTTTTTTAAATGATACAGCATGTAATAGTATTATAAGAATAAGGATACTGTAGACTCAGGATATACAATAACAAATACTTGTATCCACCACTTTATTTTTCACTCTGTCCCTCATTGAAAACCACCAGATATTTTCACAGGCTTGTGTTATTCACAATCATACACACAAAGTGGTTTACTGAACCTATGTTAAGAGGATACTGTATATGTGCTTAATTATCTTATATCGAGGGCCTTTTGTAATGATAATATTAATACTGTCATCTGTATGAATTCATAATTTTTTTTATTTAATGTTCTGACAGTGGACATAGGCTTCATCAAGCCTGTTACCGTGGCCCAGGTCAATTGTTGCTCACACACACACGTCACGACTTCCGAACTGACACCCAGCCACAGAGAGAGGGAAATTAGGGTCATTCCCAAATACTGCTGCTGTTATGGTACCAGCGAGGGTGTTTTACGACGTTCGGTGGCCTTATAGTTAGTGCCTGACACTCAAATCGGAAGAGTAAATATTGTTAGGCCCTCACCTGAGAGGATCAATCTCCTGATTACGAGTCCAGAACACTAACCACTCGGCCACCTCCCCTTAATGTTCAATTAAGGAAAATTCAAGCCATGTGACAATATTATGTACTGTATGTGCTTCATTTCAAGTCCAGTATTATAAACAGTATTATATAATGTCTGTGAATGCAAGAAATTCTAAAGATGAGTAATAAGAGCCCTCATAGAATGACTAACATACAGTATAATATTGCAATGTAACCCATCCCAAGGTATATCTCAAGGAAATATTGTACAGTATTTATGATAAGTAATGTACCTTCAGATTTTTGTAAAGTTAAAGAAGATATAAATTAACTCAGGACTGTAGTGTATCAGTATCCTGTGACTCCTGCGATACCCCGATATTATTGAATGAAGCAACGAGGTGTTGGCTGCGTGCATCACGTGTGTTGCACTAAATGTAGACAGTAAAGCTTCATGGTGTTGGTTGCTTCACGTCTATCCCACTACATGTCAATACCTTATTTATACACGTCACTGTCAGGAGAGAGCAGCTATATCGTCAATCTCATCATCTTGGAATTTTGTTGGGCATCATCTATTTTAAGAGTTGATGACAATATAACGGGCATGTTACGTATGTGTATAACAAGTTGACCTTATCTTCGGTGCTAGTAAACTGTCAGGCAATGAGACTTATTGTCCTCTCCGTTATTTATTTTCAATACAACAGTCAAATTGCATACAATGTTCACAATTTGTCATCAAGTAAATGAAACAAACAAAACACATCAGGTCCTAAGCCTCCAATGTTACTCAACCAAAAATACAATGCCCTCAGAGAGTGTATGTTTTGTTGTTGGTGAGTGTGGTTGTGTGCGTTGCAGTCTTCAATAATGTGTTTAATAGAATAGGGTGCTGTGTTGCTTCCTGGACAGGCATCCGCAATGGCTCCATCCCGCCTCTTCTGATATGTCAAAAGGGCCTGGTGGTGGCCACACTTCATCTTGGCAGGTGGACTCTGTCCTCACGTGGAAAATATGATTCAGATGGGTGGATGTCAGGAGGTCGTACATGCAGCTGTGAGTTGTTTTTTAGTGTATGGATGGATTGATAGAGTGATTTGTGTATGGATATGTTTCTGGAGATTGGTTTGGGGTGGGCATGGTGTAAGAGATGATAGTAATTATCTGTGGTATCGTGTACTAGGTGTTGTTTTAATGTTACTTGGCATGTGTGGGTGTTGTGCCATGTAGTATAGTGGGTGGTGTGGGTTTGTGGAGGCTGCAGTAGCAAGTGTTTGTATGCCTCTCATGTCAAGGTGATCCCTGATTTTGAGCAAGACTTTGGTTTCATAATGTAGGTGTGGTAGTTGTGCAGCCTGTGATTGTCTTTAGAGTTCTGTTCTGTATGGTTTGTAGGGTGTTGAGATGAGCCTCAGCGAGGTTTGAGGCCCAGTCAGGGCTTGCATAATCCATCACTGATCAAATATATTGTTTGCATACCGTGATTGTGGATTTTTTGTTGTATCCGAATGTTGTGCTGGCAAGTGATCTGAGCTCAGGCTTTAAATCTTTGCATGCATTTGTTTTTGACGGCCATGATTTCTAGTCCTCAACACCTTGATCAGGCAAATATTCTTGGTTTTAAAATACCCCAAATGGTTTATAAGAAAAGCTTACATCAAAGCTAGGAAATCTTTTTTCGTGCCAAAATCCCCTGTCAAACAAAAACCATACTTAACATAGCCCTATGTGTCAAGTCGATATTTTAAAAGCTGAGTCAGGAATTTGATATAAACATAACATTTAGGTATAATTCAACCATAAAATCTTTGTTAGTCAAGAATCAGCACAAGAGCGAAGTCACTGCCGGTGTGTATAAAATCCCAGGCCACGATTGTAATTTAGTTTATATGGGTGAAACTGGCAGGGATTTGAACACCCGTATTAAAGAACACAAGTATGCTTGCAAAGTAGGAAACAGGAACAATGCAACCTTTGTTCATTCAATTGAAAATAACCACAAAATAAATTGAAATGCGTGCCAAATGTTATACAAGTGTAATAATTATAAGAAACGTAGGTTTGTAGTGTGTATTAATAAGTACAATAATTTTAACCTTAATGAGGGTATGTTTAAATTAGATCCAGTAATGAAAGGGTTAGTTAGTAAGTCTTTGCCGCCAAAAGTACTCCTACCACCCAACAGTGAAGATACACGAGCAACAGGCACGCCTCGACGTGATAGGTAAAGTGAGGTAAGTTGGTGGGCGGGTCTCAACGGAGTGTATAAAAAACTCACTCGATTCCACTGAAGAGCTCTGTCGCCGAAACGTTTGGAATAAAATTATTTCGTCTACCAGTGAAGCCGAAGATGCGTCCCAAGGACAGATGAGATGGAAGATGCATGAAGGTGTTTGATGTCGCTGCAAAAGTTACCCCAGAATGTCGGGATATCGCTAACGTAGTTAAACAATACATATTTGAAAACTGAATTTACAAATGATACAAGTCTGTTCACAAATACAGGGTTTTCCAGGGGTAAATAAGGCATCGATAATGATGACTGTTATTTTGCTGTGCCTATTAATGGAATTCTTTAATTACTACAAACAGTAATTAAAAGTTGTGGTTCAATGAAATATTGGTTGAATACCTTGATCATACCAAAGTGTTTTGGTTACAGTAAATCTTGACACAGTCACACTAGTGTACCTTGAGCACAGTTGAGAGCCACTGTTCTAAAAGATAGAAACGTGTGTGTTATCATCAGCTAGAAAATATAAATGTTAATTATGGACACTAGATAGAATACTGACAATATACTGTGAACATCTGAGTGATGTGTTTGCTGACACAAGTGAGAAGATAGTGATGTGTATGTTGACATCAGCTAGAAGAGACAGATGCGTTTGTTGACATCAGCTAGAAGACTGAGATGTGAGGATTGGCAGAGACGGTAGCAGCCATGACCTTTTCCCCGACCCTAATTTCCCCGCCGTGGTCCAGGGCGAAGTGAGCACCAAATACTGGCTTGGCGGCCCATGTTTTAGCCAGCTCCAATGGCTGGCTGATCAGACGGTACCTGCAGGGTCAGAACCATCATGTTACTATTGTGTTTGTATAGGACTCTAGATAAGGGCAAGAAGGTTTTATCCAGATCAAGACAAATATTAGTCTATCTTAAAGAGAATAAGTTAATACAAACACCATTACTGCTAATAATAACAATGATATACGATAACGATTAATTCATAAGTACTGTATTATTGAATTTCAGCAGCTTGTAGAAGAATAATTATTAAGCTCAATTGTCTAGAATGACCAGATAAGTAAATTAATTAAATTTACTTAAACCTTGCTCGAGATGCCAGGCAAAGGTCATATAAGATGGTTGTCATTTTGTTGGGCACAATATTTGTTTTTGAAGTCACACTGCATTTTTTTAATACTTCTGTTTTGTCATGAACAGTATTCATCAATATCTATAACTCTAACGCCTCACTCCCTCCTCTAGCAGAGCACCTCGCACTGACCGCTATCACTAGAGCGCTATTCCCACCTTAGTGTGAAAAATAAACACCTAGACTAGTATGTTTCCAAGTTGTAACCTATAGATCTTAGAATTAATATTAATGTAATCTTCCCCTCTGTAAATTTTAAGTCTCCGACTGCCATGTAAATAAACCGTTTTTTTTTCGTTTTTTTTCTTTATTAGACACATATTTTTCTGGCAGACTGTGGGCTGATGAATACTCCAAACAATGACAATCAACAGATCACATAATTATATATTGTGCAGCTTTGTGCTACACCTGGTCTGTTTCCTGGGGTACAGATGGTCTAGTAAGTGAGAGATCTCGGGTTCGATTCCCGAGTCAGTGGAATTGTTGGGCAATTTTCCCGGCCCCCTATGTCCCTGTTTACATAGTAGTAATTTGGTGCCCAGCTGTAAGAGTGAGGATTACAACCTTGTATACTGGGGAAGATGTGTTACAAGACTAAATGCCTGAATGACCAACTTAATGAGTCGATAGGTATAAAGACCATTTTTTTTTTTTTTTTGGAGGTTGCTGATTCCTCCAAACAATAATGAAAGAATCGGTAACCTTTCCCTGGGACTGTACTTACGAACGTAGAGTCTTCATTGGCTCATGGTCTGGGTGTCGCTCTCCGTTCTCTGGGTTTATCGTTGTCAGCAAACACCTGAGAAAGAAATATGGATGAAAAATAGCATGCAATTAACTTTGATTGAAAAATAGATGAACATATAGACATATGGAGTTGACTTTATAATATGCAGTGGCTCTCTCTAATCTGATGGAAGTGTTTGTCTCACAGCAGCTTAGAAATGCCTTGGAGTCAGTCGGACCAAGACCAAATGGGGGATGGGGCATATCAGAAATTTCATTTGGTAATACTGGAAAGAAGTACGAAGTTTGCCTTGAAAAAGGACAAAGAGAGGTACTGTACATCTGCGTACAGGAGTTGGTAGGCCACCCAAGTTTGAGAGTATGAAACCCCTCTTACCCTTACTGGTCTGCGAGTCTTTGTCTAGACAAGCATTCATAGCTAGATCATTCACTGAGAGTTGTTTTGATTGGTGTTTGAACTCAGATGTTGCTGACATACTTCATCTCTGACAAAATTGCAACTCCCATTTCCTCAGACTACACTACCTCTCCTACCAACCGACACACACACACCACATATTTTGTTTTGTTTTTATTCATTGCGCCGTGACGTCAATCAACAGGCAGACAACAATACATAAGGGTAGGCGGGACCCATGAAAAGCCAAGTCTCAAACGAGCAGAAACTACATTGTGTCTCCGAACCATGAGGCCCGACGACGGTAGGAATATTTGTAACGGCAGACAGACTCGTAATGGGTGATGAAGATGCATCCCTGCGTCGCCGTATAGGGAGGAAAGCGGCACACCATGAAACAAATGGCTTGATGTTTGATCTTTTGAAGTGAAGCATTTGTGTGTCTTTGCCTCCCGCAGTTATCAATGCTTGTATTGATAGGGTGAATGACTAAGCTGTGTTCCTACTATAGCTCCAGTGGAGCATCAGTTGGTGATTATTTGGTGCTGACGTTGACTTTGCTGATTATATAAGGATACTTAAAAAGATATTGTGGATACGAAGCCATTGTGTATCATTAGTGTCCTTCACTACTGAATAAACGCTCAATTAATCTTTAATAGTCAAATCCAGATCAGTGGTAGGCTAGATATGAAAGTGAGGTCGGTCACTCGGCTGGGACTTTGGTGTTATGTACTCATTCAAAAGGAGCATTTGGTGTTGTTGTTGTTGAAGTTTTTCAAGCTGTCTGACCGAGCAGCCCCGAGCATTTGGTGTTGATGATATCTGTGTTGGGGGATGTAGATAAAGGTCTCCTGCTTTTAGTCTTATTGTGTTAGACTTCGATGTTCTTCGATTGTAGGATCTCATTATATGTAGGGTAGAATGGGGTAAAAGGCCCTTGTGAGGTAAGAGGCCTCCCTCATGTTTCTAGCTTATTACTGACTTCAGTAACCAGATCAGCTGATCAGTGTATCAGTGTCATCTATCTGTAGCTTGCTGTACTAATATCTCAGTGGAAGGAGAGCGGAAAAGAGAACAGCCCGTGTTTTTATCATTTGACCCCATTTCATGTAAGTATATTGTTAAACCAGTGATATTTTTTTCAAATGTTTTGTGTTTAAATTCAGTACGATGGCTATAGATAGTTGCCATGATAACATAAAATTGTCGTGCAGTGCAGTTCCGACATTAATATACAATTATGGAAGAGTGAGGGTTTGTTTATTTCAACATGGCGTCTGAGGTAAAAAGCCTACCATGGTCTGGGGCAAGTTTCCTACTATAGTCCAACCACTCTTAAAATGTGGTTTTGGTGGGGACTTGAGGGACCTGTCACCGTTTATAGTGTTGCCGCGAATTCTGATCTCTGACTGACAGAAAGGTGACCTGAAATACTTTCACCTTAAGTCTGCCTCAGGACAATCTTTTAATCCTGGTTCAACCCTACACCAAACCATGACGCCAACTGCAGCTGGTGATCACGTGTCTTGCTTCACTGCCTCCCTCTTCGTCAATCATTCATTTTTTCCTGTAATATATATTTCCACTTTTCTCCTCAGTATACTCTACTTTCTTCACTTTATGCATATGTTCTCGATTCTCCTTTCACTGAGGTTTGTTGCTGTGGCTGTTCTGCAAATAACCTTGTTGACATCCTCCAAGATTCCTCCATTCTCCTTCTCCTGTACAAAGTATTGGCTTACTCTGAAGACAATTTCTTAGGCTTCTTTGCTGAGCTGCCATCGTGACACAGTCAAGATGGAAAATGAAGAGTGGGAGCATGTTTTTATTGCAGGGGAAATTACCTCTGCTTGGGCCTTATGCCTGTGCTGGCTGGCCCAACAGGGCAGACAGTTGGAGCACTGACAGAAGTTTAAATATTCCCCTGCCCTGTTAATTACCTCTCAGGAGACACATGTACCGTGTTCCAGGTGTAGAGAGTGATGGGTATTGCCGCTCATGATAGTTTTAACATTTATTTTTATTAAGGAACGAGTATATATATCACTTCCATTTCTTCATAAAATATTATAAACACAATTGTTTCATTACATACCCAACTTAGAACTATGACGAATGTCAACTAAAAGTAGCAACATATTAGTAGCACCACTGTGAAATGTTTATGCCACATTTCTATATTATTACATACAGATTTTGTATTATAAAGTTTATTTGTCATTGACATACGTAAGTATACTTAAGTATATATTATAAAATGTTTTTTTTATGTGTTCGGGTATTTTACATTATATCATACAAGCTACGAATCGCTAGTTTAAGAAACGTGGCGACACTGTAAACGGTGACAGGTCCCTGATGTACCCACCCAAACCACATTTTAAGAGTGTGACAGTTACACAATGATATATTCCTACAAGTGTTCATACTATTTTTAGTGTTGAAATCATGACATACGATACATAATAGTAGTAATACGAGTGAGTTGACAAGGGAGTTACGCGGGAAACTGGACACCCTGGCCGCAGTCGTGTATATCCCGCGCGTACACACAGACACACTGCTGATTCGCACGCAAACATGGTCCACTTCAACTCGCCCTATCTCCACAACTATTCATCGTACAGCCCTCCCGATGGTACCATTGGAAAGAGGAAGAGTTGAAAGTATGCAAGAAACTATATTGAAGTCAGTACACTATATAGGTTAAGAGTGAGAGCGTTGTGAATATAAGGGAAATCGAGGAATTTTGACGCAAGCGGCAGGGTAAAACAGGGAGGCAAATACCTATTACCCTGGGTGGCAGGGGTTAAGGGGGGCTTCCTACCCCACTCTACCCTACAGTTAAGTAAATAATGCTAAAGATGCCTGGTAAAACAAGGTATTGGTTTATATGAACTAAGAGAGTGTAATCATTTTAAATTTTTGTGCATTTATTATAATTCGTATGTGACATTTGTAAAATCTTACAGGTTGAAATTAATTGTAACAACACCCCAAGACTTTTTTGTGACACACATCAAGTGGCAGGCCCTGGGGCAGCAAGTGTCGGACAGTGGGTCAGGCCAGGCAATAGTGCTCTATGGTGTTAGCACGAGGCGCTCGACGTAAGTGACACTCAGTGAAGGGAGGCTCATCCTGCATCCCAGGAACCAGCTACGGTGGCCGGTAGCCAAGCCTTAAACGAGCAGAGACTACATTGTGCCTTCGAACCATGAGGCCTCGACGACGGTAGGAATATTTGTGGCGGCAGACAGACTTGTAATGGGCGACGGATATGCTGAAGGGCCTCTCTACATCCCTACATCGCCGTACAGGAAGGAGAGCAGTGGAGCGGACTCTAGATAGGTAACATGTCAGGGAGAGAGGACGTCCAACACCACGAGGAGGCAGATGGCAGGTTTCCTTTGCGAGTCTGTCAACTGTACCATTGTAACATAAACCTACATGGGATGGCACCCATATTACGATGATGCAATAAGGCCAAAAACGATAAAATCTGCTGAACAACACTAGAGTGTGTGGGCTGAACACTAGAGAGGGAATGGAGGGCAGGTTTGGAGTCACAAACAATGGCAGCATTCACTCCACGTTGACACACAAGACTAACAGTATCCAGAATGGCATACAGTTCACACAATGTTGAGCTGGAGTGGTTACAGGGACGATGGCCAACCCAGCCCCCTGGAGGTGACTCCTTGTCAAGTGAGAAAACGGCACAACCTGCTGTACCATCCACACTGGTGAGAAGGTGAAGTAAAGAGGGATTTGAGGAGGGTAGTGGATTGTCTGTACAAGAGAGGTGAGAGATGAGTAGAATTTTTAATAAAAGTACGAAAATATACGAGGTTATCAATTATTTATGTATTGAAATTCTTGCAATTATTTACATCATTAACCCCTGCAGTCCGGCTGACGTGATAGACCGTCATACGTTTGAGACCGGCTGACGCGATAGACCGTCATAGCTATTTAGCACCATTTACGGCTATGTAGGGCTCGTTTTTCTTGTCAGCGGGCACACTCACAATATCGATCCGCTATCCACTCAGTTGATTCTGGGACGCCACGATGGCTGGGCGATTTTTAAGTATTTGCCCTTGTCCTAATTTGTGCTCTAACGATCGTAAGACAATACCGTAGTGAATATATGTACGTGACAGTGACACCATGATATTCCTACAAGGTTACACATTTTTATTTAGTGTATAGATCATGACACACGATACATAATGGGGTAGTAATAAGAAAATAACACCACAAAACACGCCCAGGCAGGCGAGAGTGATGGTAAATATACATGTTTCCTACGGTACAAATCAGTTTGTTTATCATTTTCTATGTGACAGTTACATGATGATATATTCCTACAAGAGTTCATACTATTTTTAGTGTTGTAATCATGACATACGATACATAATATTAGTAATACGAGTAAGTAGACAAGGGAGTTTTGTGGGGGTGTAATTCACAGTCACTTTATGTTGGAGATGGTGGATGAAATCAAAGATAGCAGGGGTAGTTTCTCTTTGTGCTATATTGGACTCAGGCAGCGATACAAAAGAGTAGTGTACCTCGTGCCGACCAGTAGCTAACTAACTCGCTGGATGACCATATCCACGAGGTAAACTTACATCGAAATACTGAACTGTATTACAAATCATCGAAACAAAATCATACAGACGTGAGACTTGAGACATATAACATGAACTAAAGTTTAACAAGATATACCCTTATCACCACAATACTCCCTCACCCAGAGCGGAGCGTAAACCTTTGGAAACACAATATTTACAAATTATTTACAATTTACATACACACAAAATTTTAATAATATATGTATTCTGGATCAGTCTTCATCCGTACAGTTCGCCCAGAGCGGGTCTTGGTAGGCATCGGTGTGTGGGTTATATCCCTGGGTGGCATGTTTGGCAGATCACAGGTTTCGTCGGAGGTAGAAGAGGGTGAGGCTACTAATTCCGACGTTCCTTGTGGTATATAGGCGGGTTTCAAACGATCAATTGATACAGTCTCGTGAGCTCCAGATGGTAATTCGAGAGTGAAGTACTTGTCGGTCCTCCTCAGCACACGTAAAGGGCCCACATAAGGCGCTTCTAGTGAACGACGGACACGATCTCTTCTCAGCCAGACATGTGTACAATGGGATAAATCAGCTGGAATGAAGGGACGCTGCAAGCTATGGTCACTACCTGTTGATAAAGAGAGAAAATCAATTTGTCTCATACGCAATGCTAATTCCTGGATGAATTTGTGGCTAGACTCGATAGATGTTCGTTCGACTAGCATGCGAGGGAAAAGCAGCTGACTCCCTGTTACGGCAGTAAAGGGAGAGTAACCAGATTCATTCGGTATTGTACGTAGTCCCAACAGTACGACTGGTAAAGACTGTATCCATTCTTGTCCCCTAGCGATGATTGCAGTCTTAAGCGTTCTATGTGCTCTTTCAAGAATTCCGTTTGAAGCAGGATGATATGAAGTGGTTCGAATACGGTGAAAGCCAATCATCTTTGATAGTTCTTTAAAAAGATCAGACTCGAACTGCGCACCCCTGTCAGTTACTACATATAACGGCACACCAAAGCGAGACACCCATATATCCAGGAATGCGGCAGCAACAGTAACTGCAGTAATATCCGATATAGGGGTGGCCTCTATCCATCGCGTGGCCCTGTCGATACAAGTTAAGAGATAACGATTGGGTAAGGAATAAGACTGTCCAAGGGGTACTGATGGTGGTAATGGTCCAACTAGGTCGATGTGGATAGTTTCGAAGCGTGCACAGGGTATGTCAAAATTTGCTAATGGTGACTTGGTATGACGATTTACTTTAGCACTCTGACATGAGGTACAAGTCTTCACCCAACTACGTATTTGACGATCCATATCGGGCCAGAAGTATCGAGATTTTAGAATCCTAAGTGTAGCCTTAATTCCGGGATGCGTTAAAGAATGAAACTGATCAAAAATAGCACGTCGACACGAGACAGGAAGAAAGGGTCTGGGATGTGCGGTGGTAGAATCACAGAGGATTGTAGTTTCTTTGTCAAGAGGATATTTCTTAAGACGATTTTTGTATGTTGCAGTTTCCTCGTCTCTCTGTTGACGTTCTGCAATGGAGTGTAGGTCGTATGCCTCAATTCTAATAATAATAATAATAATAATAATAATAATAAACGGTTTATTAAGGGAATGGCAGCCCGAAAGCTGAAAATATACATATTACAATATAGTTAGTAATGATAAAGGTATTTACATGGTGAATGATAAAAATAAAATGTAGGCATTTACATGCATACATTGGTATGTACTGTATGTACAGTACAATAAAATTGATGGAGGTGAGGGCAAGAGAAGGGTTAATGGTGGTGCTAAGTGGGAGGATTAAGGATTAGGGAGTGGTGCTAAGTGGAAGGATTTAGGATTAGGGTGTTGGTGAGACTATCCTGGTCAATTTTTGTATGTGTGTGTGTGATTGTGTGTGTGTGTGATTGTGTGTGTGTGTGTGATTGTGTGTGTGTGTGTGATTGTGTGTGTGTGTGATTGTGTGTGTGTGTGTGATTGTGTGTGTATGTGTGTGTGTGTGTGTGCAAAAAAAAAAAAAAAAAAAAAAAAAAAAAAAAGGGGGGGGGGGTGAACATTACATTTTATTTATTATTTTGACTATTGATGGTATTGGGCTGTTTTTAAATCTGTCTGTTCTGGCTTTAATTGGGATGAGTGTGTTGTAGTGTCTAGCTTCACGTGTTGGTCTGGGGGCATCTGGTGGCAGCAAGTTTCGGTGTCTGGGATGAACAAGTAGTTTGGATGCGAACTGCTTGAGAATGTTCTGGTAGTGGGTGGAGAGGGCTGGCAGGTTGAGTGTGGCAAGAGCATCCTCATAGCCAGCATAAGAGCCACCAAGAATAATCCTGCAAGCTCTCCTCTGTACTCTCTCCAGCTGTCGTTGTTGGGTTAGATTTAATGAGCTGGCCCAGGAGGGAGAAGAATAGGTGAGCTTTGGAAGGATAAATATTTCATATATCCTCTTCAGCTCACTCTCTGGCATCCCCAGGGATCTCAGCCTTCTTAACATGTACAGCCTGTAAGTAGCTGACCTGATGGTAGTGGCTACATGTTTTTTCCAGTTCAGCTTGTTGTCTACAATGATTCCCAACAGTTTGGTGGAGTCAACAAGCTGAAGGTGGTGAGGCCCAAGTGTGACTGTAGGTGACTGTAGGTGACGGCGTTCACAGCGCGGCTCAGGCAATCGGCCACGACGTTTTCTCCACCACTGATATAATCCACTGCTGTAATGTACTCTGTGATAAGGGTCCAGTAACGCTGCTGTCGATCAGTCTTTGCTGGCTGAGAACTATTGAAGGTGATTGTTAATGGTTTATGGTCCGTGAACAAAGTGACACGACGACCTTCGATCATGTGACGGAAGTGTAACACGGCCAGGTAGGCAGCCAGGAGTTCCCTGTCGTATGTTGAGTACGCTCTCTGGGCGGCACTCAACTTCTTAGAGAAGAATGCCACAGGCACTGGGCTACCGTTCACCATCTGATGAAGAGCCGCTCCAGTTGCCACTTGAGAACTGTCCGTTACAAGCTGGTATTCCGAACACTGAGGTAAAGGATGAGATAATGTGCAAGCATTCTGAAGAGCTTTCTTAACTTGCTGGAATGATGTGATTTGCTGTTCTTCCCATGGTAATTCTGCGGTCTTGGGGTGTTGTCGAATCAACTCACTCATGGGATGGACAATATCCGAGAAATGAGGGATCATTCTTCTATAAAAACCGACCATACCTAGGAAGCGTCGTAAGGCAGCAGAATCCTTTGGTTGGGGGAAGTCGGCGATCTCTGCTATCTTATCCTCTGGTGGTCGCAATCCTTCCGAAGTTACGAGATGCCCAAGAAACCGTAGTTTCTCTTGATTAAAAACACACTTCTCCAAAGAAATCCTGAGGCCGTGTTCTTGCAGCTTCTTAAAAACTAAGTCCAGGTCACGCATATGTTGTTCTTCATTAGGAGATGAGATGAGAATGTCATCAAGATATACAAACACACAGTCGATGTCACGAAAAATACAATCCATGACCCTCTGAAAGGTGGATCCAGCATTTTTTAGGCCCATAGGCATAAACACGTACTCATATAGGCCAAACGGAGTAGTCACGGCTGTCTTCTCGATGTCCTCTTTATTCATTGGTATCTGATGGTAGGCACGTAGTAAATCCACTTTACTGAAACGAGCCTTCCCATGGAGCTTGCTCGACAAGCTCTGTATGTGCGGTAGAGGATAACGATCTGGTTTGGTAATTGCGTTCAGTGCACGGTAATCACCAGTGACTCGCCACTCTCCAGGCTTAATTTTGGGAACTAAATGTAAAGGAGACGCCCAAGGAGACTTCGAAGGACGAATGATGCCTGCAGTCATTAGTGTGTGGAAAGCCTCCTCTGCAGCTTTCAGCTTGTCAGGTGGTAGACGTCTGGGAGTGGCGTAGGTAGGAGTTGCACTTCCTGTGTCTATATAGTGAGAAGCCTTAACGTTACAAGTTTTTTCTGACTGTACTTGGTAGGGTTGAATGACAGAAGCATAGTCTTCAAGGAGCTTTTGTACCTGCTTGGGAAAACCTGATACTTCATTCACCACATAACACTGAACGTTTCTTAAACTACCAGGTATCGTAAAATCCGTTAAACTGTCACGTACCCGTTTTGTTTTACAGTCCACTATTAAACCAAAATGAGATAAAAAGTCATATCCCAGAAGTGGTGTAGTAACATCTGCCACTACAAACACCCAAGATAATGTTCTTTTCAATTCCGGTAATTTTAGATGTAGCAAAACTTCTCCATAAGTCCTTATCTTTTCGCCACTAGCACTAGAAATATTCACTGGTGTTGGTTCGAGATAATTTCCGGCGAACTTAGTAACTGGTATTATAGACACAGCCGCACCAGTGTCTACGACAAACTTGACCCTTGTAGCACCAATAAAAACTGATATTTCTAAGAGTTGTAGGCCAGTGACAACAGTACTGACCTGCCCATCTAGTTTAAAGAATCAGACGAAAAAGCAGATGTTTCAGGTGTCGCAGCTCGACTCGGAGAAGTAGGTCTTGATGATGGTTGGATGTGAAGAGATGCTTGTTTGTGTGGCCATCGACACCAAGGCTTGCAAGTTCGAGCTTTTGGCCCAAAATATATGTGTGCCCGACAAACAACAGGCCTCTGGCCGTCGTGGAAAGGCTTTACTCCAAAACTCAGCTGGCCTCGATGAGAGTCTTGTCTCTGGTTCCTAGATGTTGTAGCTGGAGAACTGGATTGTGATGCGTCGACAGCTAAACACTGCTGTTGTGATCTGACCAATGGAAGAAGCTCGTCTCCTAGTTTCCCTAGCTGAATGAGTGGTAGTTCCTTCTGTGCAGCCAAAACAGTGCCGATTGTTGGAGGAAATGCTTGCGTAAACTTATGCCTCACTAAATCGTCACTCACTCCCACCTTAGAAGCAATGCTGAGCAGCTCATTCAAGTAGGCGGAAGGTCGTCCAGTCATCGTCGCAGTGGAGATGAGTTGCTCAAAGAGTTCTGGTTTGGTCCTTTCAAACAGCTGGATTACTTCAGGCTTCAACGTCTTGAAAGTTCGTGAGTTGAGAGTGTCAGAGGAAAGCTGGCCGACAACATTAGGTGGAAGCGCTGACAAAACGTGAAAAAATTTGGTGATCTCTGATGTGATGCGTTGTAGATGAAACTGGGCTTCCATTATGGTGAACCAACCCTCTACTGACGATTCCATGAACGGAGGAGGTTTGATGGAAACGTGATGAGCTTCTGCTTGCTCCCCGTCTTCACCCATATCTTCAAAGTCACTCCGGGGTCACCAGTTTGTGGGGGTGTAATTCACAGTCACTTTATGTTGGAGATGGTGGATGAAATCAAAGATAGCAGGGGTAGTTTCTCTTTGTGCTATATTGGACTCAGGCAGCGATACAAAAGAGTAGTGTACCTCGTGCCGACCAGTAGCTAACTAACTCGCTGGATGACCATATCCACGAGGTAAACTTACATCGAAATACTGAACTGTATTACAAATCATCGAAACAAAATCATACAGACGTGAGACTTGAGACATATAACATGAACTAAAGTTTAACAAGATATACCCTTATCACCACAGTTTCACGGCCAACTTGACACTATAGCCACAGTCGAGTCAACCCACGCGTACACTCAGACACACTGCTGATTCGCGCGCAAACATGGTCCACTTCAACTCGCCATATCTCCCTAACTACACATCGTACAGTCCTCCAGATGGTACCATTCGATAGAGGAAGAGTTGAAGGTATTTAAGAAACAATATTGAAGTCAGTACACTATATAGGTTAAGAGTGAGAGTGTTGTGAATATAGAGGAAATCGAGGAATTTTGACGCTAGCGGCAGGGTAGAAATGGTGAGGCAGGGACCCCCCCCCCCTGGTCTGCAGGGGTTAAAGGTTAGATAAACTTTTTAATATTATAATGTAATACAAAAACAACCAAGGTAACATAATTATATACTTTATTCGTATTGTATTTAATGGCTACTATCAAGCACTAATCGCTGTAAGATGCATACTCAATAATTATCATGAACCAAGATGCTCTTTATTAAATGAAGCAAATGTGAATACCTTCATATTGCATGTGGCAAGTGTTGATACTATCAATACACACTTCCATATCCCCCGTATCTATCTGTACTGTACAGCCACAATCAAATATCTACCTACACTTTTATTCCATCGTAGTAAATATCTTGTTAATAAAGAACAACAAAAGACTTTGCAGCACCTCATAATAATAAATGAGGTAATTGAATTGGTGTAAAGTGTTGTATAATTATATTTTGATATGATACTGATTTATTTGCACAATGGAAGGAAAGTATTGGTTGTTATTTAATTGTGTCTGTACAGTACATACAACAGCCAATAGACTACTAGGGTTCTTATCATCGAGTGTAAATTAACGACAGGACAAATTTATCCCGCTACATCGTGCATATAACTCCTAAGTAACTATTCGTACTGAAAAATCCATATTAAGCCAGCATTTACCCTTTCGCTCTGCGCTGAGCTGATCTTGGAATATTTACACGTAAGTTATTATTGACAGATGTACCGCCCCAGACAAACTTCCCATCTGATTTTGTCCTCGGAGTGAACCGCTTGAGAAACTCCAATTTTAGGTAAATATTGGTTCGGAAACATAGTAGTGAATGAAAGAAACTAACTTTAAAAAAGTAACCAATTCTTAAACACTAAATAGTTTTTATGCTGGAGAGGTTCATAGACTCCAAGGGATGGGTCAAAATCAGGAGCTGCCAAGAACTATGCCAAAAGGCCCTCTGCAGTTTCCTAAATTCTGATGATCTTATCTTTGCTTCTCTCTCTCTCTCTCTCTCTCTCTCTCTCTCTCTCTCTCTCTCTCTCTCTCTCTCTCTGCACCTACCTTTCACTGGGCTTGATTTTCCTGATGACCGCGTTCCCGACCCTAACTGCTACCCACGAGTCCTCAGCGAAGGGTTCTATCGTGCCGCCCACCACTATGTTGGGTCTGAAGTTGGCCATGGGGACGGGCTGGTCTAGGCGGCTGTTGAGGTCATCCAGGGAAGTCACGGTCGTTAGATGGAAGGCGGCAGTGTCTTGATAGGACAACTGTTATGGTAGATGGGAAATGAATAATTATATCTGTGACAGGGCAAACATATTTTTGACCGGAAAAGTAATTTTGTGACAAGCAGCACTATTGATTTTATTGGAATAATAAAGTGACATTGGTGGCTATATAAAGTTGTAACCGATTAGTGATGGATAAGATTGTAACGGAAGAGAGGGGGAATATAATTGACAATATAAAACTATTTGTGATGGGAAACATTAAAAACTCTGTTCCTGAAAGAGAAAAGAGGCGGAAGAAACACAAATTAGTTCAAAGCTGATGAAAAACTTTCGTCGTCACTTGAGAATAGTCTCTTATATTCAGATTGGAGGGCGGATTATTCTTCTAAAAACTGCACTAAGAATAAGCAGATTATTTGAGTATACGAGTAATAGGAGGTTTGAAGGATAGTTGGGAGGAACCAGTAGCATTTATTTTGACTTGCTTATAAACCCTGCCCTACTCGAAGACTGGAAATTATTGCCCCAGGCCGCAGCTATTCACCGAGTCAGAATCCTTGATGCGGGGGAAGGTGTAATAAGTCAGTTTCCGTGGAGGTCGTCTCTCCATCACACCACCTTTGTAGATGAGTCGCACTCTGGTCTCCCCTTTGTACAGCACGGCAGTCAGCCACTGGGCCACCATGTCCCCGCAGTCCACACCTCTCACAGACTCGCCCCATACTCTGCCAAATCCGACACAAAACAAGGTTAAGGAGATAATAGCAGCTTTGCATTGAATCACAGGACACCATCCCAGTTTAGGATGAATAACCCGACATTACCCCACTTAGCTAATGCTAAGACAACGCTGTCAGTGCCAATATTGGTATGATCGATTCATACCAATCAAATGACTACGTGTACGGTCGCAGCAGATAGTCTAAGACCAGTGTGTGATGAAAGGCGCGGTCAGCTGTTTCGAACTGTGAACAGGTGGATTCGTTGCTTCAGTTAAACGCATGATGTTAGTATGGGTATAAATGTTTTTAAAATCCATACGCTCCATCACTGCCTGGTTTAGGAATATTAGCCGCGATAATACGTCATGGCAAGGAGAGAGAGAGAGAGAGAGAGAGAGAGAGAGAGAGAGAGAGAGAGAGGAGGAAGATGTAAACTGAGAGAAAATATAACCAGTAACCCCTATCTATATTGGGCTGCTAACTCAGCTTCCGAATCGGGTTTGTCACGGACAACCATTAAAAGATTACCTTTAATCACAAACTGTTATTATTATCAACACAGCTACCCTAGTATGCGTTCGAGTTGTTTTTATTAAGGGTTGTTAAGACCATGGATTTTAGTATCTATCATTGTTAAGTATGTCAAGAGTCAGTGAAGCTGGGGTTGGAGCAGTTGTGTGTATGACCTGGTGTTTCATATCTCAGAGCTAGTGAAGCTCTGAGTTTACCTGGTAGGCATAGTGTTGGTGTTAGGCAGTAGGACTCTTCCCTCCAACAGTGTAACATCTCTCTCCTGGAGCTCCACAACTGGTGAGATGGACGCTTTATTTATATATTCAGGATTGTCCACAGCTTTATAGGATTAAGTGTATAGGATTAAGTGTATAGGATTAAGTGTATAGGTTTAAGTAGTTAATATATTATGTGTTTAATGAACGATTCACTGGTGAGTGAGATTCGGTTTAATTCTTTGTTTCTATTTCCGTTGTGCATATTTGTGGTTATATTACAATATATTTATAAATTAACTAAAGTATTTTGTGTATATCCCATAACGTCTAGTCACGCCGACTGAATCTGGAGACACGTAGTGTTGCGTTAGAGTCGGTCGTAACAGGGTGCAAGGTTTAAAGAATAGAATACAAGGTTAACCCGCGTAGGCCTTAAAAATGTCCAGTCCGCGCATGACGTGTCATGGCTGAATCGAGTGAGGGTCCAGGGGATGAAGTCGGGTCACTCTATTCTCAACCTCACCTGCCTTCACATCACTGGAGCTCTGACATGGCCAATTGTTTGATGAGAGGATGCAAGTCAAATCAGAGGGAGAAAGAAAATGAGGCTATCAAGTTTCATCGCTTCCCAAAATGTGAGGATATACAACAAAAGTGGATTGCTGCATGCAAGAGCGAGACTTGTATAAATGTTAAAAATGCAAGGATGTGCAGCCTTCATTTTAAATCGAGTGATTACAAGAGAAATCTAATGTACGAGCTCTTGAATCTGCCAGTCCCGGCCAAACTGTGTTCTTTAGTGGATGATGCAGTACCTACTCTCAGACTATGTACACTGAAAGGTAAGCATACAATCTATCAAAATTCAATGTGTATCTGTGTATCTGTAATAGTAGTAGTAGCATTAATAGTGGTACTATAGTACTAGTAGTAAGTAATAGTAATTGCTGTGAACATAAATCATTTAATAGTATTATTAATGTGCTTGTCATTGGGAGGAATAGTAGTAGTGATGCATGGTAATAGTATTATATAGTGATAGTAGTAGCAGTGAATCATTTAATAATATTATTAATAGTAATGTGAATGTGTAGTAATGATATTGGTACTATTACTAGTAGTAGTAGCATTAATAGTGGTACTACTACTAGTAGTAGTCGTGAGGATTAGTAGTAAATAAGTAGTAAAGTAGTAAGTAGTAAAAACTTATAGCATTATATTCTGCTTTACAGAGAACACTGATGTTCATCACCTTGAAGAGGAACTGATGATTGTTAAGAAGGAATGGGATGAATTACTTAAAGAAAAAGAAGCAATGAATGATGCAATGAAGAACTTGAAAGAAGAGATGCAAACACTTGTTACCAGGACCAGGTTTGCTTTAAGTAAATATTTTTCTATATCACAAATTGATCATGTGTTAAAGGGAACTCCTATAACACGTTGGAATGATGAGGACATCAGTAAAGCAATAACATTACGTAGTTTGAGTCCTAAAGCTTATACATTTCTGAGGCATACATGTAATTTCCCTTATCCTTCTAAAACAACATTAAACAGGTGGGTATCAAAGATTGATGTAGAACCTGGGGTACTTACAACAATTTTAAACTTGCTGAAGGGTAAAGGTAAGGATATGACTGAAGCAGATCGTTTATGTATTTTGTCTTTTGATGAATGCAGTATTGCACATGAGTGGTCATATGATAAGGGGACTGACATTTTGTATGGCCCAAAAAGCAAGGTTCAGTGTGTAATGATTCGTGGGTTAGTGAAGTCATGGAAACAATTAATATTCTATAGATTTGATTGTAATATGACTAAGGATATTCTCTTTGACCTCATAGAGAGGATTGAAGGATCTGGATTTGGTGTTGTTGGGATGGTTAATGATCTTTGTCCCACCAATATAAAGTCATGGAACAGTTTGGGTGTAGGAATAGAAAACACATCATTCAAAAATCCAGCTGCCTCTGATAGAGATGTGTATGTTTTTGCCGACGCTCCTCATCTCATTAAGTTAATTAGAAATGATTTTCTTGATTCAGGGTTTCAACTTCCTAACGGAAAACATGTTCTCAGTGACTGTGTTAGAGAACTTGTGATGAGGAGTGTCAGTGACCTGAAAACTGCACATCGCTTATCACAAAATCATATCTGTGTTCAAGGAGATAAAAGAATGAATGCAAAGCTTGCTGCTCAATTATTATCTGAGACGACTGCTAAGTCTTTAAAGTATTTTGGAGATAAAGGATTGTTGCACAGCAAAGACTGGGACGACACTAGCCAATTCATTCACCTTTGTGACAGATGGTTTGATCTCATGAATTCTAAAGTACCCTTTGATAGTAAAATCTCAAGACATGCATATGGCCTTCATCTTGAACAACAAAATGAGACCCTCAACCACATGAAAGATATTGCAAAGAACATGAAAGTCATTGGCCGAAAAAGTTTATATCTGTTTCAGAAAGGGCTCATTGTGTCATCGCAGTCTCTGCAGTAACTTTTTAAAATGGTCAAGGAAAAGTACTCCCTTTCTTATATACTAACATACAGGTTAAATCAAGATGGGTTGGAGCATCTATTTGCTAGTCTCAGACAAATGGGTGCTTGCTATGATCATTCATCACCTGTTGCATTTAAGCAAAGAGTAAAGTTGCATATACTTGGGAAAGAAAGTGATCTGATTGCGGAGAATTGTAATATTGAGAAGGTAAGTAATGATGTGTCTATGGTAAGTAATTTTTCAGTGCTCTAGTTTCAGTGTGCCAGCAGAAGATGGTGGTGATGAGGCAGCATTACAACAGGAATTATGTATGTCTGCCATGATGTTTGCTTCACTTGATCCCTACCAGATGGAGAGTAATGACAATATAGATGACATTGATGATGACGTTCCTGTATCCTTAGAACTGGAAAGTGAAATTAAAAGTGAAGAACTGCGTTATCTTGGAGGATATATAGCCTTTAAATTTCCACAATTCCAGTTCTTTGGTTCCCATGTAAAGGCAGGGGAAGGCACATGGAATGAGGCAGCTAGTCATAGCAAAGCCCTAATGACACCCAGTGATTTGTTCTTTGATAAACTTCACAAAATGGAAAGTACTTTTTTATGTTATCATGGACAGAGGTCACTGAAACCTGGGGAAGGCTCTACAAAGCATTTGATTAAGTTTATTTCTGAAAGTAGTAATTTACCAGAGAAGGTTATTACCTTATTTGTTAGATGTAGAATGTTTTTTAGAATTCGTGTGCTCAACAGTATGAAGAGGAAGTATGCAAAGTTAATCCAGTAGGTATTGTACTATGGAGAATATCGTGGATATAGTTTATTTATTGTTAATTAATAGGCCTAGATATTCTATAGAGAAAACGAACAACTAAAGAAGAACACTGTAAGTCTGGTAACTTCTAGGGTCTCTCAAACTTGGCTACAGGGAGTTTGGTGGTGCCAAATGAAACCCTCTTTATATAATTGTATGTATATGTTTGATACATTTACATATATTTATATAATAGTAATTTCTTGAACCCATTTAGAGGGTTAGCGGGGACTAGGTACCAGAGGGGCTATGTGAGAAAGCACAATATTTATATATTTTTATTTTTATCTAGCATAGTTTAATTGCACAACTACTAAAATATATTTCAATAAAATTTATTAAACAACTACATAATTTATTTACAACTGAGGAATTCCTTTATGTAGAGAGAGTGAAAGAAAAATTATATTATAGTCTGGAACATGCGAGTTTGACATAGTTTGGCCTTTCCATCCCGTACTTCAATTTTCTTTCATTTAATTTCCTTGCTCCCCCTTCATCCCAACCCCCGAATACCAAGTGACGTCACGACCATGCGCAGTTCCCACGAGCGGGTTAACCTTGTATTCTTTAAACCATTCTTTAAACCTTGACAGGGTGTACAGAATGACGCATTAGCGAGGTCAAGTTGGATTATTCTTCCTTGTATGGGAGAATATTAAATAAAAAATGGGAAATTTATTTCTATATGAAACAGGACTTTGTAAAATTCTTTCTGTTTCCATGGAATGGGATTACTTGCCGCATGTCAGAGAGCCTACAAGTAAGTTTGAACGATACCTAAGGGTTCTTCTGGCTTTGCTGCACATAATGTAGAAAAATATTATAGCTTATGATATCACCAAATTGTTACAATATCAAACGTACTTGCTCTCTATGGTTCTGGATTGTTTGATGGTACTCTGGAGGTCAACCTTGATAGCGTCGTGACCGTGTGCGTGGAGGGTGAGTGTATGGTCGTCCCCTAGGGTAATTTTGACCCCCAATAAGGCCCCTGCCTGGCGTCCCGTGATGAAGGTTCCATTTTCCTCCGTCACCACCATGAAGGACCTGCAGTCATTTGTGTGGCTGATAATTGTTTAAAATTGTAATGATAATTTTAGCTTAGTATTTCAAATCCGTTGTTGTAAGGAAGTGTAAAATGGAGAATCCTAAGGGAGAATACTAGCGTTTGAATTAAAAGCATTGGTAAAAGCTAAATGTGATTACAAGAATTGACAAAGTAAGAAATACTGATATCCGTGAAAGGTGTAGTGTGAACAAATTATTTGATCAAAGAGTAGAGGAAAGTGTTCTGAGATGGTATGGGCACGTGGAAGGAATGGATTATACAAGTGTTGTGATATGATTTTGAGGGATAAAAATGGAGGGGAAAACCTAAAAGATGGTAGGTTATGGTGAATGATTATGTAATAGCAATTGGATTATGAATATAGATTTGTAAGAGAACTTGTGTATGAAACACAAATGTGGAAGAGATAAGCTAGGAAGAGTTATGATAGGGATGACAACTTAGTTTAACTTGACAGTTCTTGGAACGGACCCTTGCACCAAGGTAAATTGAAATTACTTTTGTGAGGAGTTGAAAGTTTCGTTGGCTTGAAAGGGGGAGAGAATGAAAGAGTGACTCAATTCACTTGGCATTTCTGTTCCACACTTAGCATTCTGATTACATAGCCAGAAATACGAGGCGGGCTATTTTTTTATAGCCCATCTCTTATTTCAGGCTATGTTGTAACAATACTCTTGCCATTTTCACTCAATAAATATTAGAATACCTTTTAAGAGTGCCTAGTTGACAGGGTGTGCACAGAGAACTAGTGCTGTATCTATAACTCCAAGTAACTATGGATTCCTGTGTAATTATTTATAATTAGGTGATTGTCCATAAGAAGCTCCTTAATACTTTTTGTAACATTCTGTAACTATAATTAATTTTTTGGAACTCATTGTAACCATGTAACTGGATCCACGTAACTGACCTGTCCTGGAGTGGCCCTGCTGTCAGACCGTTGAGGGTGAGCTGGGCGTTCTGGACACTGACTCCGTAAGCAGACTTGATCGGGTACATGATGAGGGAAGCCACTTCACCCACCTCCTCCCACCTGACCGTACACTAACAAATTTTAGTCTCTATTTATGTCATCCAGCAGATCATGCATAACTGAATCATATAATTATACCTCTCCACACATACAGTAACTTCACCATTGTTTCTATGTACTTTAAAATCTTATTGCTTTAATTTCTGTGTGCCTGTTTACTGGAAGTTAGAAGTTTGCTCTTAAACAAAATATGAGAAAAATATACAGCTCACTATTAGAGAAAACTGTCAGCTTTATACTAAAGTCACCCCTATGAGAATAGAAACTTTTATCCGCAATAGTACACTCCATCACCTGGGGAGGAATACCCGCGCTGACCATTACTAAAGGTTATTAAAGGTGCCAGCGAGTGGCAGTCACTGGGACAGAGTGTAGCACACACTGTGTGTATGAAACACAATTATAGCACACATCACAAGGATGTAATGTATGGCCCAGCGACCTCTCCACCCACCTGAGACCCGAGTCAGCTTCGGCTATGGCTGACTCAAGATCTAAACAGACAGGTCAGCCATCGCGCAGGTGGAGGTGTTAATCCCCTCCCTCGTGACGTCAGGTAGCCCACCAGGGTACATGTTTTTCACAGATACCTTCACCACTTCACCAGTCCCTCACTGTATTTCAGTCATATTCCTGCACTTCCAGTGAGAACAACAGTGATAGAAGACCAGTGTATTCAATATAGATGTACTAGCTACCTGGCCCAGCGATGCCGAGTAATTGTGCAGTGTACGGGTATTACAACACAACAAAAAAGACAAAAGGAACTGGGATAAGATATTACTCTTTTCCTAAAGATACAACATACAAAGAAAAATGGATCATTGCGTGTCGTCGTGCAGACACAATCAACACAAAATATGCAAGAATTTGTGCAGTGCATTTCCAGCCAGACGACTACGTGGACGATATGAAATCACGATTGCTTGGAATCGAAAGGCCTGTAAATGCGAAAGCACTGAAAATGGAAGCTGTGCCTACTCTCCTGTTACCAAATGGTTAGTAATCTTTATATTATACATAGATGGGTCTCATGTTTTATTGATGGTTGTGTAGTGTTTGTATTGATATGATAAAGTTGGTGTTGTGAGATGTGGAGGTGCAGATTATATTGTTGCATACGGTGCAAGTTACATTGTTGGTGAGGGTTATTGTTGTTTTGAGGGCTACATTGATGTGATGAATGTGGTATTGTTGTGGTGAGTTATAAACTGATGTGGTGAGGGTTATTGTTGTTTTGAGGGCTACATTGATGTGATGAATGTGGTATTGTTGTAGTGTGGTTCATGGTATGTGTGGCGAGGTTCATGTTGTTATGATGCTATTATATGCTGTATCTGTTTCCTCTGTAATTTCAGTTACCAATGCAACTGTAGTCAACAAGGAAAGAAGTAACAGGGCAGAGAAACGGGACCTCAAGAAATTATCATTCAGACTTCAAACTGAGAATAGTAAAAGCAGTGTTTCTACCTCTAATGATAATATATTGAAGACAATAAATGATCCTGACTTAGCAGAAAATAAGGAAAATTTGCTTGATATTCATTCTTGCCTCGATAATCAAGAAACTAGAGTATTTCAGGGAGAAAATCCAAATCAAATAGAAGAACTGAAAGAGAAAGTTAAAGTGCTTGAAGAAGAAAATTGTAGATTGAAAGAAGAAAATGTTCACTTAAAAGAAACTGTGGCAAAATTTGTTGAAAGTGAAGTGTGTGAAAGAGTTCAAGATATTCTTAAACCTTTTTTTAGTGCAACTCAAATTAAGATGCTCATAACCAAGAAGAAAGTTAATGAATGGACCAATGATGATATTGCATCGGCTCTCACATTGCGAAGTATGAGTCCAAAATGTTACAAGTATTTGAGAACAGTGAAACAATATCCTTTACCCTGTGAGAGCACCCTAAAAGAAAAAGCAAAGAATTTGAATTGTGAGCCTGGCATTTTAGTATCTGTGTTAAAACTAATGCAGTCAAAAGCAGAAAGTTTCGGTTCACTTGAGAAACTTACTGATGAAATGGCCATTAAGAGGGAATGGTGTTATGACAAAGGCATGGATGTACTTTATAAACCACATGCAAAAGTTCAAGTGGTCATGTTGCGAGGACTTGTTGGGAAATGGAAACAACCAATTTATTATGATTTTGATCAATCAAATATGCAGAATATTATAATGGATTTGATAATGAAGGTAGAGGCCATAGGTTACCCTGTTGTAGCTATGGTTCATGATCTTGGGTCAGAAAACCTTCGTATTTGGAAAGAATTTGGTATTAATCCTGTTGAAAAAAAGATATCCATAAAAAACCCAAGTGCTGACAGAGAAATATTCATTTTTGCTGATGTTCCTCATCTTTTAAAACTTATAAGGAATAATTTTCTTGATTCAGGGTTTTATCTAGAAAATGGAAATTATGTGTCTTGTGATAGTGTTCATGAAATGCTTAGTAAAACTAAGACAGAATATGGCTTAGCCTATAAGCTGAATGCAATGCATGTTACTGTGAGTGGACAACAAATGCAGCGTGTAAAGTTTGCAGCACAGTTGTTTTCCAAGTCCTGTGCAAATTCCTTAAAATATCTGGGAGAGAAGGGAGTTTTGGAGAGTAATAACTGGAAAGTGACATCTAATTTTATTTCTTTTATAAATGATTGGTTTGATATCATGAACTCTTGTCATATGTATGGCGATATACCAACACGTCATGCATTTGGCATTGATATGGAGAGTCAATTAAACATCCTCAATGCTGTTACACAACTTATGACATCTATGAGAGTCAAGAGTCCTAAAACAAGGTGTCTATATAAATTTGAAAAGGGTGTCATATTATCCAGTCAGTCAGTCAGTCATAGGACTGTATAATATGCTAAAAGATACCAACAACATTGACTATATAATGACACGAAGGCTTAATCAGGACTGCCTAGAACATTTCTTTGGCTGTATTAGGCAAATATATGGCCCTCATGATCACCCCAATGCTGATAATTTTAAGTATAGGCTTAGGACATTGTTGTTAGGTAGAAACGATGCTCTAGTCAGTGAAAAAAGCAATACCACTTTAGTGGCTAGGGATCATGATAGTACCGGCATGACAGTAGTAAGTGAAGGTAGATCAGATATGGAATGTGTAAACCAAGACAGAGAGGCAAGAGAGCTTGCATTAGAAATATGTCTGACAAACCTTATGTTTAAAGATCTTGATTTTGATGTAGAAGAGAATGAAGTAAATGTAGATGAGGAGCAAGATTGTGTACTGTCAAGTAAATGCATGGAAAAGGCAGCTAATAATATAATTGAAGACGATGCATTATTTTATATTGGTGGGTACATAGTTAGGAAATTCAGCCTAAAATACACTCATTTAGGAAATAAATTATCAGGTAATGATAATACCAGAAGAAACTGGACAAGTCTTGTTAACAGAGGTGACCTGTATGCACCCTCTGACGAGTTCTTTTCTCAGCTACTAGTAATGAGATAAATTTTCAATGCAATACATGGGGAAACTCTCAGAGAGGGAAAACAATGTGTAAAGACTCTTGGTTTATAATTGGAGAAAGGTAAAGTTAATTTACCTCTTGAGGTAATTCATTTTTTTTCTAAAACTTCTATCTACTTTAGGATTAGACATCTAAACAAATTGATTGCAGTCAAGAACAAAATGAACCCGTCTAGCAGGGAAAGTGATAGAAAAAGATTGAAAATTACCACCTAAATATATCTATGCATACATAAAAAAGAGTACAGAATCATAGTGTAAAAATTAAATTATTTAAAACTTGGATAAAAATGTGCCACCTGTGGTTGTACTGTTTAAAATAAATTATACTGATAATTAATTATAGATATGTATGTATATTATATTAAAATGTGTGATGTAGTACATGTATAAATAAATGTGTAAGTTATTATATCTACCCTGTATTGTATTCCAGCAGCTCAACAGTGTGTGTGAAGTAAATGAGATGTAAATATTATAATTATCTAACTCATACTCTGGTATTTTGAACTATCATCCAAAATATATACAGATGTGTATGTGTATATTAATGCCATACATATTATGTTATTTGCAATAGGATATAATAAGTGGAATGCAGAAAAGAAACGAAAATAAGTCGTGGGTAAAGGTGGACATATGGGGATTTGTATGGTGGGATAGCGGGGAGAGCGTGAGGGAGTGGGCTACCTGACGTCACGCGCGCAGAAACTGGTAGGCTGCCTGGCTGATCTGTCTGGTTTGATCTTGGGCTGACTAAGCAGGAAGACCTCAGACACCCCCTGCTCACAGGGGTGATAAACTCTGGCATCAGTGGTATTTTTAACAGTGTCCCGATCAAGGATCGAACGCTGTGCCACAGAATTGCAGCCACAACTGTTACCACTGTGCTAGCCAGAGGCATAAGGGGAATCTCACTAAAATTGACTTTCCGACAATCTTATCACACTCCAACTCTACCTGTCCTCACTACTACCTGAAGAGGGCTAGGTGATGTAACCGAAAAGTCGTATATCTTTTTCAATAAATTACAAATAAATGTGGGTTTTTCACTAGCTTTCTGCATGGGGAAGGGTAAAGGCGGAGGTGGTGGTGGGGGGGGGGGAGGGAGGTCGCGGGGGAGTATACATTCGGGGGTGAGAGAGGGGACTGGGTGTGTGTTGGGGGTGAGAGAAGGGACTGGGTGTGTGTTGGGAGTGTTTGAGGAGAGGTATATAGGGAGGAAATGAGAGCAAAAAGGGGTGGAGATAGCCAAGTTGCCGTTAAGGCTGACAAACTATATATAATAACAGAAATGATGACAGAATGAAGCTAATGACAATTGCAATATTTACATTGGAAACATGGCAACAAATAAGATAAAACAAATATACTGTCCGACACTTGCTGCCCTGCTGGGGCCTGACACTGACACTTGATGTGGTTTGTCGAAACTTGCTGTACCATCAGATTTAGGAGGAATTTTTTTTTCCTCGTTTTGGTGGATTTAAGTACCGATAGGTCATAATGTAAATATGTGTCGGTATTTTTGTACTTCATTCTGTTATGTTTTCGTGCAGTGTGTGTATTTGAGGTTGTAGTCATTGGATTTTCATGGGTCCCTCCTACCCTTAGGTATTGTTGTCTGCCGCAATGAATTAACAAAAGAAATGTGAGCGCAAGAACAAACGGTGCGGGAAGATAGTCCAATTTCGAGACAGAGATATGGGTGAGAGAGCGAAGGAGTGTAGAAGAGAGATGTGAAGATAAAAAAATAAAAAAATACAATCCTGCATCTTTAAAATTGACGCGTGGACAGTGTGGTTAAATATCGTTTAGAGTGATGCATGGTGTCACCGATAAAGGTCTATAATCTATATCATAAGGAATTTTTATATTGTTATCTTGTAGAGGTTATATTCTTATCAGGTGATGATGAAAAGTAATCCACTGAATTCATATCACTCCGAGAAATTCCTTATAATCGTCTGAGACTTCTGGGGGTTTTGAATCCTGAACCCAAGCAGAAAGCAACCCATTAGTGCATTCGACTGCCAAGGTCACCCCAATCAATCAGATGAAAATTAGATTGTTTACCCATGTGCTTGGGTATTATTGTTGTTATTATTAGAAAACACCCTCTCCCAGGTCAGAACAACCCTATAGTGTGAGAACGAACTGATCAGCTATGAGACAATCAACTTACGCGCTTCCCTACCAAGAGATCTAGCAAATATTAAGGATAAACGCCCGAGGCCAGAATTACCCTATATATGGCCTATGGGACGTGAGTAGCATACATAATGAGCTGTAATAATGAAGGTTAAATGGCGGCTGGGGAAAGAAGTGAATAACTTACTCACATACAGCTGCTGTCTGTGTAAAGGGTTTTTATCTGACCCTGAATAAAGAATGGCTCTCAAGGTGTGGTGGCACAACCTTCACAACACAGGAACAGGGTGAACTCAATGGCTTTTCGTCTCATCAATTGTACCCCGCTTATTGATTCACTACAATCTCTTTCTCTTCGCTGCCAAGTTACATCATTAACTCTCTCACTCCTATCATTATTACACAGGCCACTGCTACTTTGAACTCTCTCAATGTATGTTGCCGCCAGGGGGACGGTAGAAAAATACAGACAAATAAACTTGTAGAAATAGGAGTAGAGTGGTAGTGGACGCTGGTGGCTGTGTGTTGTTTGTGTACTGTATAGCTGATTCTGCACTAAGAGGCGAAATCCACATGTGGCTGGGACGGAGAGAGGAGATAGGATAGAGAGTCTGCAACACACAGTCAACCAATGAACAACAGATCACCCGTGCTCTACAATGAAATTATTCATACGACCCGCCACAAGTAAGTTAGTGAGTAAGACACAGAAGATGTAATATACCTGGATAAACAAGGAATTATATATTAGATTCAAACTCAATATTTCTGTAAATACGATGATATAACCTATAGTGTTAGTGATTAACTAGACCATAGCACGGAAGTGAAGTACGTGTAATTAAGTATTTATTGGGGTGTTTTTTTGTGACGAAAATGTCCTTTGTCCCCCCTCGTGTACGTCCACTTTCCGTGTCTGAATTCCTGGCACTGTAGGTGGTCACATGGCAATTTGTATAGCCAGACAGATAAACAGAGTCTCTTCATTTAGATATATAGATGTTTACTGATCGTGATTATTGACTCCTATATGTTCTTGCCTGACAGATTCGACCGAACAATAAAAATAAAGAATTATCGAGTCAATGTGAAGGTCGTTTATTAAACTTAACCTAAGGAACCAGTTAAAATATATGCTTCCTTCTGGAGGAAGCCAAAGGGTAAGCCGCACAACTCGTGGCAAAAGAAAGTTCATGATTCATATTACATGTACAGTCGGCCTCAGGAAGTCGTACACATAGCATTGGTTTTAAGAGGTGTCTTTATTCTGCACATAATGTAGGAATTATTCTGTTGACTGATTCAAGTATTAGCCAGATAACATTACTAGAAAGATTTAGTGTTAGGAAATAAATGCACTAAATTTTATAGTTGTTACGAATCCTTGATGTTACAGTGGTGTATACGAATTCCTGAAGCCGACTGTACAGCGCCAACCTTCTAAACCACTTCAGGCTCAGATAACGGAGCGCCAGATTAAATTTCAGATTCCTATATCATTCCGAAGAGCAGCCAGGGTCATATATATATACCTTCCCCCCACCGGTGAGTGAATAACAATCAGATGGTAAAATTGTGATGAGCTAATTATGTGATGACAGTGACTCTTATCATACCAAACGACCTTCGTTCAATGTCTTATAAACAACAAGATTACAAAATACATATTAAGATTGTTAATGTTCGATCCTTCTCGGTAACGAAACAACATTATTTAAACTCATTACGACACCAGCAAAAATTGGCAATATTTTCGTAACAGAAAGAACCAAAAAAGTGAATTATTACACTTAAAATATTTATCCCATTCAGGGACTAACGTCATAATATTATTTTTGAACCTCTAAATGATTTACAATGTTTGGCTCTGAATGATTTACAACATTTGGACTATATTGATTTCCTGTGACAAGTAAATCTCTGAAATATCACTTAGTGAAAAGTAGGAAGTGAGAGTACTTACTGGAGAGGCGGATCATTGAAGTACTTTCTCCACGCCCAGTACGCCGTCAGCACACCCACTCCCACACCCACACCCGCACTTAGCCTCACATTACTTTTTAGCATCCTGTGGGAAGAAGCAGTAACAGGATGGTGATCATGAT
>JAWZYT010005757.1:10000-22500 GCA_034508575.1 Petrolisthes manimaculis | reverse complement strand
ATTTTATCTTTATCTTTATCCTATTTTTATCTTTATCTTTATCCTATTTTTAAGTTTATCTTTATCCTATTTTTATCTTTATCTTTATCCTATTTTTAAGTTTATCTTTATCCTATTCTATATCTTTATCCTTTTTTTATCTTTATCCTCAGTGAATGTCTTTCCGACCTTCACAACTATTCACAATATCTATATATTTTTTTTATCCTACTGCCTCTCTCAACTATTATATTATATCTACTGTTTATGTATTTTTTTTATCTTCCAACTCTTGCTACTGCTCACAACTGTCATGATTATTGTTATCTTCAAACTCTTCCTACCTGAACTCAATTCGACTTACATTTGTTTTATATATAGTTTGAAGGATTCGGTAACCCTCCAATTTCTCCCTCTCTTAAGGTGGTAATTCCCTTTTGGTACATTGGAGTGCCTTGATCCCTCAAAAGTAGGTCCCCCTAACGGGAACAGCCTTGTGTGTCTCTGTGACCTGGCGAGCTAGACTAGAGGGGGCTCCGGCATCTGCTCTGCCCCGATTTCGGGGAGAGAGTGCTTCCCATGCTAGGAAGGTCGCCAATGAGAGACCAGACTAAATGTTTCCCATCTTTCAGTTCTTCAACTGTCCCTCTTTTCTTTTTATTTCCTTCCTGCTTGCTGTCACAACTCTCTCACCTTTTTCTGGCGCTATAAGACCTAGATGTTGCCAAGCCTAATATCTATCAATCAATCAATCAATCAATCCAAAGTTTGTCAGGAAACAGGCCAAAGTTAACAAATATAATGGTGTTCTGTGGGTTGGAATAGTTTTGGGAGGATTCAGTTGCTCCACATTTACCAACACATAACTTTCCCCCTCTCTTAAATTAAGCCTTCCCATTTTTTTCTAGGTGTATATGGTATGGTCATGATGGTATGGGAAGGAAGTTTTGTCAAGTACTGTACATACATACCATCTGGCAACATAACTTACCAGATGCTCGACACAGGAAAAAGAGATGGATGGAAGTACTGTACTGTCTCAGCTTCACCACTACCACTACCACTACCACCACTACCACTACCACTACTCTGACGTTACTTGGTGGTGGTGTAAAAAGAAGGTAAGGTTACATTGTTTCTGTCATTCAAAACATCATTAATTATTCTTATGAACATCAAGGAGGAGAGGATATAACCTAACTTAACTTAATCCATTTAACCTAACCTAACCTAATATAACCTAACCTAACCCAACCCATCCCATCCCAGCCCAGCCCAGCCCAGCCCAACCCAACCCAACCCAACCCAACCCAACCCAACCCATCCCATCCCAGCCCAACCCAACCCATCCCACCCCAACCCAACCCAACCCATCCCACCCCAACTCAACCCCATTTAACCTAACCTAACCCAACCCATCCCATCCCATCCCATCCCATCCCATCCCAGCCCAGCCCATCCCAACCCATCCCACCCCAACCCAACCCAACCCATCCCACCCCAACTCAACCCCATTTAACCTAACCTAACCCAACCCAACCCATCCCACCCCATCCCACCCCAACTCAACCCCATTTAACCTAACCCAACCCAACCCATCCCATCCCATCCCACCCCAACTCAACCCCATTTAACCTAACCTAACCCATCCCATCCCATCCCATCCCATCCCATCCCATCCCATCCCAACTCAACCCCATTCAACCTAACCTAACCTAACCATCTTGATCAACACAATACCCACTACCGGTACCCGCCTACCCGTGGCTACCAACGAGATGGAAAGGAAATTAAAGAAAGTGTGTGTAGTTTTCAACACACACACACACACACACACACACACACACACACACGTGAAGGAGAAGGTGACTGGAGTGTGACACAGGATGGACATGACCAAGCTCTTTCTTTATTTCTTCTCTCTCTCTCTCTCTCTCTCTCTCTCTCTCTCTCTCTCTCTCTCTCTCTCTCTCTCTCACACACACACACACACACACACACACACACACACACACACACACACACACACACACACACACACACACACACACACACACACACACACACATGGATAATAATATTCTCTGGACCGTGATAGACACATTGTATATCGCTCCAGCCAGGTTATTACCAAACATTTCTACGGTGCCACAACGCCAAGACTCGTCACAGTCAGTACCTACGCTAAGGATTGCTTTTCTAGGTATAGTTCATGGAATCTTGAATTAACTCGTTGGCTTCCTGCTGGTAAACAAATCGGGCGGTACGCTGAAATTGGGATAAAAATACCCGTTTTCTGTGGCGTTTATGTACTTTCAGTATTATCGTTTTTGTTCAATTAACTCAAATAATTATCAAAACAATTACATACACGCTTGTTTATAAGACTTTTTTCTATCAGGAAATACTAGTAAAAAGCAACTATTTTATTTGGGTATTACTAAAATAAGTACTGATATTATGGTCTCGCCTGGAAATACTAGGAAAAAAAAACGTTACCCTTTTTTCAAACTAATATAATCTAACAATTATCTTTGATATTACACAAAAAATTATGTCACAAGGTAAATGAATCATTCTGTAAACCTCAAATAAAAGCCTAATCATTTACAACTTCCAGAAATTATGTTTTGAGGTAATTTGTTCATTGATGTATAGCCTATCTATCTCAGGAGTCGACTCTGGAATCGATTCTGTCGACTCCAAGGAATACAACTTCAAGGAATCTATATATATATATACCATCGCCTGCAAAATATAAAATAATAAAAATTTCAAGTAAAAATCAACTGAGACAAAGAAGAATTTCCGCACAGACAATTTGGGAGTTTTTCCATTGTAACTGCAGCTTCCCATATGCACTGAACCTATGTGTGTAGGCTACATTGGTGTGTATTTCGTATGCTATTCCCAAGGCCCCTCGCCACTTTACACTTCATAAAAATATCAACCTGGCCTTGGTAGTAGCATCAATAACGTACATCAGCAGGTATTCAGGTCGAGGCCTACACGTAGGTTGAATGTATCTGGGAAAGATGTATTTACAGTGGGAAAACTGTCTAAGAAAATCACCTATTCTGTCTGTCTCTCATGCCACCATAGCCTATTCATGAGTGATATTTTCTAACACATATTGGACTCTAGACTACCACAATGCACGTTGAACACTTCACTCTGGACCTCACCCTAGTAGCATCATCACCTACACATTGTCTTCTTGTTTGTCCTGGTAGCTTTATAATGTTATGAACACGTACTGGCTGAACAATGTCATGTGTGGGAGGGGGAATGTCCTGTCTAGCCCTATTATAGCAGCCCTAATTTTCTCTTGACTTCTCCTTCTTTTTACTCCTCTGAAAGGCCTGAAGTCTCCTACTAATGTATGTACTAGACTAGAGATATTATGAAGTCATGTCTTCGAAGTGGTCGTTGTGCATTGGTGTTAGCTTTGTACACAATGCAAGCATTCTGTACACTGGTGCCTAATACAGCAAAAAAAACAAAAAAAAAATTGTCGACCACTTCATTGTGCGTCTTTGAGACCGATCTGCATATAGTTTGGTATCTTTTAGATTAACCTCAACCATCACCTTGTTGTAGATATTGACAACATTTAGCTTTTCCTTGACAACATTTCTCCTGGTTGTTACTTGTGTCTTACCAACTCTTGCTACGGTGGACAACAGGTGAGGCTGCTTGTTCTTATCCTTGTATGACACACACAAATTCCTCCTGATCTCTAAAGACGTCATCTGGTCGTCCAAGCGGAGGATTGGGGTACCAAGACCGTCTTGGGAGCGCTTGGTTTCAGTGACGAGAACTGACCAAATACGTAGAATCTGTGTTCTCGTCGTCCACATACGGATTGGACAGAAACAAAAGAAAGTTTGTAAACAAAGTCGGCGACGACGACGACGAAAAAAAAAAAAAAAAATAGAAAAAAAAAAATAATAATAATTAAAAAAAAAAGTTAATTATTACAAAAAAAATTAATTAATAAAAAAAAATATATATTAAAAAAAAATATATATATATTATTTAAAACAAAAATAAAAAAATATAATTATTAAAAAACGACGGCGGCGGCAGCGGCGGCGGCGGGGGGGAGCGGCGGCGGCGGCGGGGGTGAGCGGTGGCGGCGGCGGGGGGGTGAGCGGCGGCGGGGGGGTGAGCGGCGGCGGGGGGGGAGCGGCGGCGGGGGGGGGAGCGGCGGCGGCGGCGGGGGGGGAGCGGCGGCGACGGCGGGGGGGGAGCGGCGGCGACGGCGGGGGGGGGGAGCGGCGGCGGCGGGGGGGAGCGGCGGCGGCGGCGGGGGGGAGCGGCGGCGGCGGCGGGGGGGGGGGCGGGGGCGAGCGGCGGCGGGGCGACGACGACGACGACGACGACGACGAAAAAAAATTAATAAATAAAATAAAAATAAAATAAAAATAATAATAATAATAATTAAAAAAAAAAATCAATAGAAAATCCATCACCCCCACTACCACTATCACCAGGACTACCACCATCCCCACTACCACTATCACCAGGACTACCACCATCCCCACTATAACCATCATCACCATCCAAACTACCATCACCATCATCATCACCATATTTTATTTTATTTTTTCCACTGAATAATCACACTCGCATAACTGTCCTATATAGAATAATAATAGACTTCAATTATATACATATGTAAGTACCGGTACATCGGTTTGTACTTATTATAAAGACATAACAATAGAAGGAATAAATGAGCGGTATTCATTATTTAAACGAGTATAATGTAATAAGTATAATGTAATGAACTGATTGGATAGCATTTATTTGCGTGCTTGCATATTGTATGGTAGGACAACCCTGCTTTCCGTATTTTTCAGCCAATAATAAGTGGTAAAGTACTGACGTTTTTTTATATAGGAGCCAATAAGTAATCACAAACGTTGATGACGACATTTCCATCATCATCCAATAAAGCGGCGACAAAGTTTGATGACGTCACCTCACGTTTGGACCAATACCGTGCGACCTTACAACAAGACTTTGGGACACTCACTAACAGTGACCACAACAAGTTCTCAAATTGACATTTTTATTCTGTAATTACTATTTATAATGCGTAACTTCCATGTTTAATTAATCCTATTAAACAATCTCCGACATACAACACATATCAAAACTACAAGTTAACCATAAAAGTATTGCATTATAAGTGAAATATGTATAAATACAGTTACTCCCGGTACGCAGGATTATACCGCACTGTCGAGTGAATTAACACAGAACTAATGATATTATAGCTGGGAATAACAGACCCTATCAAATTGAGCCTGAATCGGGCTGGAGGAAGCCAACCGCGAAAGACCCGATCAGGCTCGAGGAAGCCAAAGGGTTAACAGGTCGATCAGCAATTATGGGACAAGTTGGGGAAATAATAATAACAAACCAATAATAATAATAATAATGCTGTTACTATTATATTATTATTATATGCGTGTATCAGGAGCCGAAAAAGATATCCGTGTGTGTGTACAGTTTGCATGTATCAATATGTATGTATCAATAAAATTTGTGAGAAGGTGTGGATGTGTATGTAGCCGAAAAAGATTACCAGTATGTGTACCAGTAATGTGTGTGTGTGTGTGTGTGTGTGTGTCATTATGAGGAGCCGAAAAACTTGTCCTAGTCGAATGTACCAAATGTTTGTTTACATATAATAGCACCATGGAGTGTGGCAGTAACGTTATTATAAAAAAATATAGTGTGAATTGGTTAAAACGTGTCTCGTATATCATTATTTTATCATTACATACTCTACGTTAATATCCACCTTGGTTTACGTTAATATCCACTTGTCTTACGTTAATATCCACTTGACGTACGTTAATATCCACCTGGTTTACGTTAATATCCACTTAAGGTAAATACTTAAGGTTTACGTTAATATCCACTTTGGTTTACGTTAATATCCACTTGGCTTACTGTCACGAGTCAAATTTGACTCGTGACATTTTAGTCAATGTGAAGCAGAGATAAGTGGAAGATAATATCTTCACTACCATATTACATCGTCCTTTACATTCAGTGGGAGATGAATATCTCTGCTACACATCCATACTATTGTCTTTATGTTTAGTGACATCTTTACTATTGGATAGAAGATGTCACTACTTTAATTATAATGTAATAATTAGGAAGTTATGTAACGTTCCTAGTTACTTTCCAGGTTTACTATAAAATACATATACAAATTGTAACCTGTGGAAGAAAGATACCTTTTTGACCTTTTGCTGTTTGTTTCAAATAAAACAGTGAAAAAGAATAGTTTCTCTTTTGAACCTAGCTAACTCGTGATAGGAATCGTGTACTTGGGCATATACATCGAGATACCCTTAAAAATTAAACAACTGTTAATAAACCCCGAAAGGGTTTGTTACACTTACGTTGTTCATTCCACTTTCTTATCCACTTTTTTTCTGCATTAATATCCAGCTGTGTTTGTGTTAATATCCACGTGATTAGCGATGTGGTTGCATTTCCTTGGTTCAGGCTCCAGTTATCCCACCACTAAGAGAGGTGTGTCGGCCCTCGCACTACGACATGATGGTGAGAACAATTAAATACTCGGTAATTATTTAGTATATGGCCATATTCTATTACAATGTTTCAACCTTCTTTACCCACTAATTTATACCATGCTAAGATACTTTTCTTCTATGGCATTTTCTTAGGAAATGCCCCATTTCTAAGATAGGCCATATTCAAATAGGGCATTTTGGGATTAGCCTGACCTTACCTAACCTAACTAGACCGCAGCAGACTACCGGGACCTAACCGAGACAAACTACCTGGACTTAACTGAGGCAATCTACCATGACCTAACTGGGGCAACATACATCCAGATATGTTAGATTTATATTTAATTTTACCACCCAAAACCCCCATTTACCAATGCTCCCCAAAAATTGATAGATAGAGAGATTGCGAATATCTCCAAAATAATGCATTTCCGAATGGAATGAGTGTCAAATTCATTCAAACAAAGGAAAATACACTAGAGAAATATATTGGTTAACTAGGGTTGTGCATTGTTTGATAGTAAAGTTATACTGTACCAAAAAGCCAACATAGAACAGCAAACGGAATTCTCTTTGATTAGTGTACAACATGTTAAAAAAAATTGCCACAGACTATGATTTTTATTTATGGGAGATATCGGGCAATGTTTACAGTTTGTGCCGGTAATATATTATTTCACCTAGGCTACATGGAATTTAATTAATATTATTATCCTTGTGGTCTATAGGTACAGTACTAATATAAGTATTATTACTTACATTCACGATCATATCAGTGTGATTTTCCACCCATTACAGTACTAATGATTTATGCCTTTATGTATTTATCACATTGGTTACAGATGGCCCAGTGTGGTTGTTTGACTGTGGTGAGGGAACACAGATCCAGTTTCAGAAGGCCTCTGTGACCAGTCAAAAAATTACAGCCATCTTCATCTCCCACCTGCATGGAGATCACCTTTTTGGTCTCCCTGGCCTCCTTTGTACCATCTCCTCACAGCTGGGAGAGGAGGGAGAGGCTGGGAAAAAGGTGGTTGACATATATGGACCAAAGGGTATCAACAAGTTCGTAAACACAGCACTGCATGTCTCCTGCTCACCACTCATCTACAGCTTCAGAGTAAGCACACTTTTTTGGAGTAATTTGTTCTATTTTCTTAGGCAGTGTTAGAATGTCATTAGCACGCAGTTTGAGGAAAGTTAAAGTTAAAGTTTGAAACATTTCTGCCAACTGAGTTGGAGAGGTTATGCTTTGCCACTGTCTACTTGGTACAGTATGTGATTGGAAGGCAACAGCAATATCCATATGCCTCCATTCAGCATTGTAGGGGTCTGAGGCTGGGCTAGAAAGGAACTAAACTAATAGCAGCTACCGTATTTTGAAATAATCTCCTACATGTTGTTCTTTATCAGGTACATGAGTTAGTGCCCACTGCATCCCAATACCCAGAGGACTGGGAATGGGGGTCAGAGGGTGACGAGACAGTTCCTGCCATCTCACATTTAAAGCAACTGCCAGGCTCCACCATCACCCCTGTGGCTGACTCACAAGGAAACCTACACTGGCCACTGTGAGTCTCAACCATAATTCTTTAGTATTTTTATTTTTTTATCCTACAGTCAAACATCTTTAGTGCATGACGCAGTTGTGTCATTGATGCGCTACAAATATGTACAGAAAGGAGTGGATGGTGTCATGTGATGATAATGAATGAGATTGAAAAGCAAGAAAGGCAATAAATGAATACATCAAACTAAAATAAATTATGTTACGGTATGTTAATGTAGTGTTAAACATATGCTGCAAATACCTCAAAAGTAATGGTGACCCTCATTTGGTGACACAGTGTTATGAGGTAATCTGTAGAAGTATTGATTGGTGGCCAGATACAACCAGAGAGCTACGGTACTGGTTGGACATCTCAGTTTACAAGAGATTGAAGTGATTTTCCCTGTGTACTGTGTTTAGATAGTGAATAACAGAATTCAAACTAGGTGTAGTAATATACATAATTCTAAATTTTTTTAGGTGGTTTTGAAGATTGAGTGTCTCAGTAGCTTACTTATTACTGTAATATCCATATCCTTCTACCTCTCTCTATTGATAAATGGAGATCTAAATATTCATCATTTGGAAGAAGTTATTTTTCAGATAGTATAAAGCTCTTAGCATTCTAAGTCTCAGTTAATCAATCCTTTCTAAACATATGAATGTAAATGAACGAATCCATTAATCTTTGCAGCATGAACAATGATAGGTGGTGTGTGCAGGCTGGCTGGATTCATCACAGAGTTCCCACCTTTGGTTTTGTTCTAATAGAGAAGGATCGACCGGGTACTCTGGACAGTACCAAACTTACTTCACTTGGTGTTAAGCTTGGTGGGTCACAGTTTAAATTTAATTGTATTGTGATTTGTTTTTTTATGTTATGAGATTGGAATGCTGGTAATAGCTTAGTACAGTACACTACTACAATAATTTTTGTACTTTGTCTTCTTTTTTCTGTAAAATATTCAAGGCTTAATGCTGTGCAGTATTGCACCATGATTTATATGTATTTTTTGTATATGAATAACTCTTTTTCTGATTACAATGTGATGAGGCTTATATTTATACTTGTTTAATAATTTTGAACTGTGATGTTTTAAATTTTGACAGCTATAATACTTAGGCAATCCCTCATATCCCCACATCCCAGCTGAGTGCCAGCCAACAAATAATAAGTATTTTGGTTGGGTGTTCTGGACTGGAGATGCTCTGGGCTTGAAACACTTGTTTAGAATCAGAAAAAAAATGTGGAATGAAGTTGATTTTATATACAAACTTACAGGTGATGCATTACTGAGTCAAGACATATTCTGAGCATGAGTAATTAAGTCTTTTAATACAAGGTTAATCTTTAATGTAGCATATGAATGTATTAGGTAGTTGAAGTGCCTCAGAAGCATACACTGTCAATCAGTCTGGTGCTACAACATTGATGAGACTTATGGTACATTGCCAAATATTATGGTGTTTTTGTTTTGACAGGTCCAATGTGTGGAGAGCTGAAGGCTGGCCGGTCAGTGGTGACAGACAGTGGAAGGACAGTAAGGCCAGAGGACGTGCTTGGTCCTTCCATACCTGGCCGCACCCTTGTCATACTTGGTGATACCAGTGATGCCTCGCCCCTCGCCCATCTGGTAAGGTGAGTTTGTGCTCTATTTACGTTTTGATTCTAGCCTCATAAACCGATCCAACCTCTTGTGATCTTAAGAAAAATAATGTTTGATTTGTAGAAATGCCTGCAGTTAAATTGATTGTGTTGGGAATGATAGTAACATATGGCAACTACATTTATATAGGATTTTTCCAGCATCATATATGGTAGCAGAACAGATTAACAAATGCAACACAGGCTTGTGTTTTGTACATTTTTCTTAAAGAAATCTATAGTTATCCTTCACTGTTGTCTAAGGTGTTTAGTTAAATTACTGCTACCAGGCATGTTTGTAATCTTAAAATAAAACTTGTAAGTTCAAAGGCTTGTATAGAAATAGAGTTGAGTTTGAACTTGAAGAGTGAGAAAAAAGGTTGGAGAATAATGTATACTGCTTCATTTATTTTAAGTAATTTAGAATAACTCCATTTTGTACAGTATAAGGAATAGGACAGAGCAGTTGTTCACCTTTTGTGCAGTATAGTACCTGAGCAGGGACTAAATTATAATGAATTCAGTTATATTTGTGGACTTAAAAGGAGGAGTGAAGGGTAGTGTGGCCCATTTCACTGGGTCATTTGTCCATATCTTTGTTATTTCTGAGTTCATTTTTCCTTCTCTGACCCTGGAGTCTTCCACCTCATTATGAAAGGGAAATGTTGTATTGATGATGATGAACAGTGATTGCGGTAGTTTGGTCACATACTGTAGTAACTTAGTGGGAACACAAGATGAGGAATCTAAAAAGAAAGTTCATTAGAAATATAGATAGGTCCATTTTGAGAAAAAGATCATCATTCATACAGATAAACATTATAGAGGAGTACTGTACTGTATATGGTTTATATATTAAGTCTGGATGATGCAGGATACAGTGCTTAGTGTGAACTCAAACAAATATATTCTTTGCCAAACACATGAAATATTGTAGAGGTAGCAAAACTTGTGAACATTATAACAAGAAATAGAAACAAAAAACTTATTATTGTTTTGAGGCAAAATAAACTTACCAGTGCACAGCATTTGGCAAATTCTTCATCATCATAATTTTAGAATTTGGTCCAGTAAGATTGTAAAAATGTATTTTAAATAGGTCATATTATTACATATATATTATATTCATGGTTTCTTTCTAATCAAAATTATTCCATTATATATGCAAATGAAGGATTGGCATTATGTGAAAACTGTATATATGTGACATGGAATGAAGCCTTATCAATACAGAGGTGGTCCATCCTCACATTTGTCTCCAATCTGTCAACTGTACATTAATTTTGTATTCATTCACTATATTGGAAGTCATTGTACGGTGACATATCATAATACAAAAACATATTTTTATTGGAAAAATGCTGACTGGCTTAGAGGAAAAAAAAAATTGGATTTTTTTTGCATTAAAAAAAATATCAATTCCTTACCAAGAATTCCCTTCTTCACCTTGATCCCCAATCTTTCTTGTTGTTGTTACCAGTAAGTGTGATGTGTTGGTACATGAGGCAACACATGGTGATGCCCTGGCAGAAAAAGCAGTTCTGTATGGCCACTCTACACCTCTGAGAGCTGTAGCCTTTGCTCAACAGATCCAGGCCAAGACTCTCCTCCTCAATCACTTCTCTCAACGTTACCATCCTGCTGATTCACAGGTGAGTTGACAATGTGATATGAATTTAGTTAGAAAGAAAGTGAATTTGTTTCAGAACTTATTCAGAGTACAAGTTATTGTTTCTGCAAAGAAAGATGGTTACTTATTAGGGAACAGTAGTTCTAACATTACAGTATCTGTACCTCATCCACTCCCACATATTTGTTTTTTCTTTCCATCTTCCAAACTTTATTAACCCTATCTGCCAAGGTGACACAAGCACTTCTTCACAAACTTAACATTGTCATTCCATTCATGCAAGAAACAGACCATACTGTACATGAGGGAAATCTCATCACACCCAATTGAAAAAAACTGTTCCATCACCAACTCTCCAAGGTAAACAGCTCCTAAAGATATAAAACAAGGTGAAACAAAAACACAGACACACACACAACACTAAGAGACACCAGCTCACCATTGAGCCTTTATATAAAGCTTTAAAAAAGCTTTTGACAGAGTTGTGCACCAAAGACTTATGTGGAAATTATATCATAAAGGAGAAATGAAAGGAAAACTACTAAAAATGTAAAATATGAGCTATGGTCATTTCAAGTGTGACAAAGTGTTGACAGATTTGGTAATAAAGAGATTCCTGCCAGACTATAGTTCCACCCCATTTGGCTTATGTGTATTTTACTGTATATACTCCAACTGTACCCTTTTGTGTTCACTCTGTCTCAAGATATAATATACGAAAATACTTCTGTCCTGTCTATGATTTCTGCTGTGGTTATTTTGCATCCTATAGTATGTATTGAACACATGTTTACTTGAATTTTAGTGAACATAGTTACAATAATTACTAAGGAGGTAAAAATAATACAGAGATAATAAATAAATACTGCTTTTAGTGTACTGTACATCATTGGGCTTTGTTACATGACAGATATTGTAAATTAGCAACAGGTACACCATTAAAGCAGAAGTGACATAGCAGGAGTGACATAGATACCTTTTCCCGCTTTACACCATCATATTTTTATAACATCTGCATGTATTTTTAACTACTGTACTGTACTTGTATCAGGAGGAAGATATGAACCATATAATGTACTGTAATTATATTGTGTTCACATTAAATTCAAACTAAAATGACCAGAAATTGTTTGG
>JAWZYT010005757.1:0-5000 GCA_034508575.1 Petrolisthes manimaculis | reverse complement strand
ATTCACCTATTTTCACCCACTAACTCACCCATTATTACCCACTAACAAATAAATCCAACCCAACCTCTCCCAACCCAACCCCTTCCCCAACCCCACCCATCCTCTCCAAACCCAACCCAACCCACCCTTACCCTCACCCACCCCATCCATTCCTAACTTAACCCACCTTCTAACAAATAAACCCAACCCACCCTCTTTCAACCCAACCCACCCTTTTTCAACCCAACCCACCCTCTTTCAACCCAACCCAACCCAACCCAACCCAACTCAACTCAACAAACCCACTCACACCATTTCCCTACGTTCATACGGTCGACCACATCCATGACATCTGTGGGACTTTGAGACTTATTGAAGCTACCCATCCATCCATCCATCCATCCATCCATCGTAAGTATATAAAAATTATACTATGTGCATTTTATATTTATTTTGGTGGTCAATTTGGAGCAACTGATTCCTCCAAACTACTAAAAATAGGTCACGTTTTATTACTGTTCATCTGGTTCTGTGTTTCCTGGCACTCTTTGGAGGAATCAGTAGTACGAAAATAGTAATTGTGGACTTTTCTTAATCTTATCTTAAGGTGGTAATTCTTCCCTTTTGTTACATTGGAGTGTCTTGATTCCTCCAAAGTATGCTAGGAAACTGGACCAGAAAAGCACGCCTGTGTGTGTGTTTGTTTATGTGTGTATATGTGTTTGTTTGTGTGTGTGTGTGTATGTGTGAATATGACTGATTTTGTGTGCGTGTTAATGTGTGTGTGTGTGTGTGTGTGTGTGTGTGTGTGTGTGTGTGTGTTAATCAGAGTAAGAGTTCGTCATCTACTGTAATCTTTGTCAGGGTAAATTGTATGGAAACACTTTTTTTTTTTTTTTTTGTACTTAAAATGATAAGATTTAAAGGCTACAAGAGCTCGCGTATTGTCCCCATCTGTTAAACTAAAGGGAGAGTGGTCCAAAATCATGTCTAATTTCGTTCGAGATGCCTAGACACATTGCATTTAAAGGAACATAAATCGTAGTAAAGGGAAATGATGAATGAAAGTAGAGTGTTCCAGAGTTGACCAGTTGTATACATGATAGACTGAGAGTATTAGTTAAGGGGCAGAGAATACTTTTGGTACATTGGAGTGCCTTGATTCCTCCAAAGTATGCCAGAAAACAGGCCCAAGTTAACAAAAATAATGGTGTTCTGTTGCTTGGAATAGTTTGGAGGATTCAGTTGCTCCAGATTTACCAACACTGTACTTCCCCCTTGATTAACTCTTGCATTAAGGAGTTGGACAGAAAAAGGGATGTGATTGAGTGTCTTAGTGAGTGTTGTTGTATGCTGTCCTGAGTTGAGGTAACATACTTTGAGTGAGTTCAGAATAGCAATGTCCAGTGTCATAGCGATAGAAGAGGGATGCAACTTTGAGGGGTAGAGATTAAGGTTGGATTGAATCGTTAAGAAGGGGGAAAGTTGATGAGACGAAAGGCATTTGATTACACCTTGTCCATACATGCAGGAGTGTTGTAACTGTTAAACCAACCCACACATGAGAGCCATAATGCATACAAGGACAGATGAGACCTTTATACAGAGACATTAACTGTGTGTGTGTGTGTGTGACGTATTCATAGCTGTGGTTAGATAGATATGAAGTAAAAAAAAATATGTTGAAGTAATGGGTTTGAGGCAGACATTGTTAGTATAGGAGTAGTAGTTAGATACAAGGAAAAGGAAAGTAATATATGCACAAGTATTGTGTTTGAGCCAGACATTGTTAGTAAGGAGTACCTAGTTAGATCAGAACATACAAATAAAGTAAGTAATACAGTAAAATATAATGTTGAAGTAATGTACAGTTGGACACAGGAATTGGTGGTACAACCTAAATGAAAGATGGTCAATTTCTCCCAATATCAAGTTCCTTAGTGCCAAAATAGGAGACATCAGGGGCAGAAGTCAGTTTTGAGGATGGTAATAAAAAGTAAGTACCTGATAATAGACACTGGTTACTCAAATGGGACAAATATCTTTCACCTGGGCTGTACCACCCATTCCTGTGTCCAACTGTACCTCGAAGGGAACGTGTTGTACTGAACCCATATTCTTGGATACCAAACTTGTGTGTCCAAAAGATGTATTGAAAGTGTGAGTACATATATATACATACATACATAACTGAAGACTTAAGTACTGAAGAATTAGGGCTAGTTTACTGAAAGCTAGTTTACTGAAGGCTAGTTTATTGAAGGCTAATTTACTGAAGGCTAATTTACTGAAGGGTGAAGAATAATGACCATGACTGCCCAAGTCTTCAATGCCAAACTTGTGTGTCCAAAAATATAAATGGTGAAGTTGTGAGTACATAATAATATAGAGATTACTGAAGGAAGGAAGGAAGGAAGGAAAGAATGAATGAATGAAGGAAGGAAAGAAGGGAAGATAGGAAGGAAAGAAGATAGGAAGAAAGAAAGGAAAGAAAGAAGGAGGGAAGGAAAAAAGAAAGGAAGGAAAGAAGGAAGGTTATTATTGGTGATCGATAATAGTTGAAGGTAAAAAAGTGAAGTGTTGTGTTGTGTTGTGTTGTGTTGTGTGTTTATACCATTACCAAGGTGTTAGTTAGGTACAAGGGGAGGGTGGTGGAGGTGGGGGAAGGGGAAGAGGAAGGAGTAGGTGGTGGTGATGGTGGTGGAGGAAGGAGTATTGTAGGTGGGGGTGGTGGTCGTCAGGGAGGAGGGGGTAGGTGAGGGTGGAGAGGAAGAGGAGTGGATGGTGATGGTGGTAGTGGATAGGGGGGGAGGAGGAGAAAGAAAAGAGGTGGTGGTAGAGAATTGGCCTAAGTGGAGGAGAAGAGGGATAGGAGGAAGTTGTGGAGGAGGTAATGGAGGAGGAGGGGGGGAGGGGGGTGGAAGAGGAGGTAATGGAGGTAGTGGAGGAGGAGAGGGGGGGTGGGAGGAATGGGGTGTGGTGGAGGTGGAGGTGGAGGTGTAATGTGTCGTAGCATTTGTTGACATCCGTTGCTACACACAACACAACACACACCGTTGCTTGGATTCCTTACATCAACACCTTACTCCCTTCCATCCCAACCCCACCCCACACCTTACTCCCCTCCATCCCACCCACACCTTACTCCCCTCCACCCCACACCACCCCACACCTTACTACCCCTCTCATACTATCCCCCCTTCCCCTCCTACTATCCGCTATCCTCCCTTCCCCTCCTACTATCCACTATCCCCCCTTCCCCCTCCTACTATCCGCTATCCCCCTTCCCCTTCCTACTATCCGCTATCCCCCCTTCCCCTTCCTACTATCCGCTATCCCCCCTTCCCCTTCCTACTATCCACTATCCCCCCTTCCCCCTCCTACTATCCGCCCTTCCCCTCCTACTATCCGCTATCCCCCCTTCCCCCTCCTACTATCCGCTATCCCCCTTCCCCCTCCTACTATCCGCTATCCCCCCTTCCCCCTTCCTACTATCCGCCCTTCCCCCTCCTACTATCCACTATTCTCAATTACTTTATTATCCACTATTCCACCCCTAACTCCTTCATCCCCTAACTCCACCCCAATCCTCCATCCCTCAATCGTCCCAATCCTCCATCCCTCAATCGTCCCAGTTCGCCATCATCCCCCAACCAATCCTCCATCCCTCCTATCCCTCCCCATAAAAAAATAAAAAAATACCTACATGAACCTAAAAGTGTAAAAAAAAAAAAAAGATAAATATAAAAATAGATACATAAAAAAGATAAAAAATAATAACATGACTAAAAATGTGACAACCAACCAAACACTACAATACCAAAGTTTTTTTTTTTTTTTTTTTTTTTAGACACATGCTGTACTTGGGATCAATTTGCACTTAGGAAGTTTTAATGTATGTATGTATGTATGTATGTATGTATGTATGTATGTATGTATGTATGTATGTATGTATGTATGTATGTATGTATGTATGTATGTATGTATGTATGTATGTATGTATGTATGTATGTATGTATGTATGTATGTATGTATGTATGTATGTATGTATGTATGTATGTATGTATGTATGTATGTATGTATGTATGTATGTATGTATGTATGTATGTATGTATGTATGTATGTATGTATGTATGTATGTATATATATATGTATGTATGTATGTATGTATGTATGTATGTATGTATATATGTATGTATGTATGTATGTATGTATAGTCACAATCACTAATAAATATACATACAGTTTTAGTTGAAGCTTTGAACAGACTAATTAAAAGCGAACTAATAATAATTTCAATGGGGATAGTATTGTGTATATATTTACTGTCTCTATAATAAAAACACATCTAGATACCTATTTGTGCTCTTGACTGTACACTCGCAATCCATAATCCTTCACCACTCTCCTTCCATCGTAGTAAATATCTTGGTAATAAAGAACAACACGTGTATGTATCATTTTGTAGCACCTCATAATAATAATAACATAACTGAGGGGGTTGCTTGAGTTGACGTAAGGTGTTGTTGTTGTTGTAGGATTATATTTTGATTGTACTTGCTGACGCTGTGTGTGTGTGTGTGTGTGTGTGTGTGTGTGTGTGTGTGTGTGTGTGTGTATGTATGTGTGTGTAGCATAAGGTAGAATGAGACGTGTGTGTGTTTGTTTGTGTGTGTGATAATGTGTGTGTATGTATGTGTGTGTAGCATAAGGTAGAATGAGACGTGTGTGTGTGTGTGTGTGTGTGTGTGTGTGTATGTATGTGTGTGTAGCATAAGGTAGAATGAGACGTGTGTGTGTGTGTGTGTGTGTGTGTGTGTGTATGTATGTGTGTGTAGCATAAGGTAGAATGAGACGTGTGTGTGTGTGTGTGTGTGTGTGTGATTGATGATGTGTGTGTATGTATGTGTGTGTAGCATAAGGTAGAATGAGACGTGTGTGTGTGTGTGTGTGTGTGTGTGATTGATGATGTGTGTGTATGTATGTGTGTGTAGCATAAGGTAGAATGAGACGTGTGTGTG
>JAWZYT010005756.1:0-21271 GCA_034508575.1 Petrolisthes manimaculis | reverse complement strand
CTGTCGTTGTTCTTCCATCGTAATTATATGTCTGTCATAGTTATGTTGTTATATTTTATATTTATTTATGCTTTTTGTTCTTCCATCGTGATTTAATATCTGTCATAATCACCTTAAAATATTCTGTTGCTTTTGTCTGGTCTCCTTATAATAAAATAACCTTAAATAGTCTGTTGTTTATGTCTGGTCGCCTCATAATATATATATAAATTATAGAAGGTGATCCCGGCCCCTTCCTTCCAGACTCGGTGGTTGGAGGTGACGGATCTGCAGCCCAGGCAACGCTACGAGTTCTGGGTGACTGCCTCGACTAGGGTGGGGGAGGGGCCAGAGTCTACCATAGTCAGTGCCACACCAGGACATAAAGGTTGGTACTGAAGGAGGAGGGGCGGGGGTATACAATCAGATCTCTTTGGGGGGTATACAATCAGATCTCTTTGGGGGGTATACAATCAGATCTCTTTGGATGTATATAATCAGATCTCTTTGGGGGTATACAATCAGATCTCTTTGGGGGTATACAATCAGATCTCTTTGGGGGGTATACAATCAGATTTCTTTGGGGGTATACAATCAGATCTCTTTGGATGTATATAATCAGATCTCTTTGGGGGTATACAATCAGATCTCTTTGGATGTATACAATCAGATCTCTTTGGGGGTATACAATCAGATCTCTTTGGGGGTATACAATCAGATCTCTTTGGGGGGTATACAATCAGATTTCTTTGGGGGTATACAATCAGATCTCTTTGGATGTATATAATCAGATCTCTTTGGGGGTATACAATCAGATCTCTTTGGGGGTATACAATCAGATCTCTTTGGGGGTATACAATCAGATCTCTTTGGGGGGTATACAATCAGATTTCTTTGGGGGGTATACAATCAGATTTCTTTGGGGGTATACAATCAGATCTCTTTGGGGGGTATACAATCAGATTTCTTTGGGGGTATACAATCAGATCTCTTTGGATGTATATAATCAGATCTCTTTGGGGGTATACAATCAGATCTCTTTGGGGTATACAATCAGATCTCTTTGGGGGTATACAATCAGATTTCTTTGGGGGGTATACAATCAGATCTCTTTGGGGTATACAATCAGATCTCTTTGGGGGTATACAATCAGATTTCTTTGGGGGTATACAATCAGATCTCTTTGGGGTATACAATCAGATCTCTTTGGGGGGTATACAATCAGATATCTTTGGGGGGTATACAATCAGATCTCTTTGGGGGTATACAATCAGATCTATGAGAAGGTACTGAGTGGCGGGGTACACTATCAGATCTAGTGAGAGGTACTGTTTTGAAATATAAAGAATTAATTAAGCACTCTATTTAGCAGTGTTAGAAATACAAAGTACAAACAAGCAAGCACACATACAAACAAACAAACAAATTCACAAACAAATAAATAAACAAATAAACAAGTAACAAATTCTGAGAAGTATGTAATAAGGATAATAATTCGATAGCACACTGACTGACACCCATTAATCTCTCCACCCACCCACCCATCCCTCCCTCTCCCACGCCCATCCTCCTCCCCCCTCATCCCTCCCTCTCCCACGCCCATCCTCCTCCCCCCTCATCCCTCCCTCTCCCACGCCCATCCTCCTCCCCCCTCATCCCTCCCTCTCCCACGCCCATCCTCCTCCCCCCTCATCCCTCCCTCTCCCACGCCCATCCTCCTCCCCCCTCATCCCTCCCTCTCCCACGCCCATCCTCCTTCCCCCCCATCCCTCCCTCTCCCACGCCCATCCTCCTTCCCCCCCATCCCTCCCTCTCCCACGCCCATCCTCCTCCCCCCTCATCCCTCCCTCTCCCACGCCCATCCTCCTTCCCCCCCATCCCTCCCTCTCCCACGCCCATCCTCCTTCCCCCCCATCCATCCCTCTCCCACGCCCATCCTCCTCCCCCCTCATCCCTCCCTCTCCCACGCCCATCCTCCTCCCCCCTCATCCCTCCCTCTCCCACGCCCATCCTCCTCCCCCCTCATCCCTCCCTCTCCCACGCCCATCCTCCTCCCCCCTCATCCCTCCCTCTCCCACGCCCATCCTCCTCCCCCCTCATCCCTCCCTCTCCCCTCCCTCTCCCACGCCCATCCCCTTTTCAACTTGGCGTGGTGTACAGTGGCGGCGGGCGTGTACAGTGTGGGCGGCAACGTGAGGGCGGCCAAGGGGACAGACGTGATGCTGAGGTGTCCCCACGTCGGCACGCCCACGCCTACGGTCACCTGGCGACGCAACAATGCCCCCGTCACCAGGGAAGGCGTGTGTAGGTCAGTAGAAAAAGAGAGAGAGAGAGAGATAATGTGTTTGTGTGAGTGTATGTGAGTGTGTGTGTGTGTGAGTGTGTGAGTGTGTGTGTGTGTGAGTGTGTGTGTGTGTGTGAGTGTGTGTGTGTGTGTGTGTGTGTGTGAGTGTGTGTGTGTGTGTGTGTGTGTGTGTTTTATTTTTATTTAATGAACGACTAAGCAAAAGAATTATATAAAAAAAGCCCAACTTATCCTCCTCCTCCTCCTCCACCTCATCTACCACTTCTCCCTCCTCCTCCACCTCATCTACCACTTCTCCCTCCTCCTCCTTCAGATGCGAGCCACAACCTGACGGAGGGCTGCTGATTCGGGAGGTGCAGCGTCCGGACGTGGCCAACTACACCTGCCACGTCGCTAACACCCACGGCTCCGACCACGTCCTTTACACACTCACAGTCATAGGTTGGTATAGAACATGTTTCATAGGTTGGTAGAGTGAAGAAACACGAAAAATAAACGAGGCAAAATTGCAGGAAAAAAATAATGAAAGAAAGACGAACAAAATCAAATGTGTACAGTTGCCAAAAAAGGTATTGCGACAACTATTGATAAAACATTAAATATATTAATGTCCATAGTTGTTTGTAGGGATTATAAGTATGTATTACAGAAGGATATGCATATTTCCTTCTGTTATACATACTTTTGGTCCCTACAAATAGTTGTGGATATTGCTATGGTTAAAATTGTATCAAGATTTGTCGCAATACCTTTTTTGGTAACTGTACACTTTTGATTTGATTCGTCTTTCTTACATTATTTTTTTCCTGCAATTTTGCCTCGTTTTTTTCGTGTTTCTTCAATTATTTTTTTGTGTTTTCTTGGGTTTTCATAGGTTGGTATAATACACAACATGTACAGTCGTGGTCAATAATAATCCTTCACACGTATGGGTAACTTTTTAACAATTTGGTGTCTAATGGGTTAGGTTAGGTTAGGTTAGGTAAATATGATATTGTTGTTGTTTTAAGTAGTGTGTAGCTGCTTGTATTGAATTAAACGATGGTACTTAACCTATCTATTGTAAAGTTTATTATCAGCTAAGGATCAGAGGGAAGCTGTCAAAATCTTACGTGAGTTACTCTTATATGGATGATTATATTATTATTGACCACGACTGTACACTCTTCATAAATTGGAGTAACATTTGCTTTCGTCTTTCGTACATCATTTTTTTTCCCTGCAACTTTGCCTCATTTTTTATTTACTCTTCTTAATTATTTCTTCCTCTTTTCTTTATTTTTTCTTAATTATTAATTCACCTTTTCTTAATTTACTCATTTCATTGTCACTCACCATTTCATCATCATTTTTATTTTTTTCCTTCACATCCTCATCATCATCATCATCACTTTCCTTCATCAATGTTCTCATCACTTTTGCTTTTACATCATCATCATCATCATCATCACTTTCCTTCACCTCTCATCATTTTTTCTTTCACACCATCATCATCACTTTCCTTCATCAATGTTCTCATCAAAATTGCTTTCACATCATCACTTTCCTCAATCTCTCATCAATTTTCCTTTCACATCATCATCACTACTTTCCTCCATCACTCATCACTTTTCCTTCGTCCTTCAGTAACTCCTGACGCGGCCCTCCTCCACTCCCTGGGATCCACGCCCACCACGGTGACGGTGTCGTGGCGGGCGGTGGACGACGGTGGCGCCCCCATCAGGAAACTCACCCTCACCTGGCGACCTGACCCCGGCGAGTGGCGCGAGGTGACCCTGGCCCGCCACCTCACCCAGTACACCCTACGTGACCTCACCTGTGGCACCGAGTATCACCTCTACTTAACCTCCCATAACAAGATAGGTGAGAAGAAGGGGACATTTAGTTTTTCATATGGTAAATTTAAGGGTTACTGTTGATTTATCCAAACTATTTCACGAAAACCACAACAACAGCACATCCTCCTTTAGTAACTAACTACGAGGTGATAGGTTTCCTGGCATAGTTTGGAGGAATCAGTAGCCCCCCCCCTCGCCCCCCCGCACGCAGTTTACCGAAAAGAAAATCTCCCCTGAACCCGAGACATTTTGTTTTTGTTTAGTCTATATTTTTATACATTTTTTTATCAAGGTGTACCCAGAATGCATACGTATTACATCATGGTGTAGTTGGAGTATATATTCATATATTTAATAAGTCAATTAGTCAGTCAATCAGTTGATCAATCAATCAATCAATTATATAGTCAATCAATTAGTCAGTCAGTCAGTCAATCAATCAACCAACCAACTAATCAATAAATCAGTCAGTAAGTCAATCAATAAATCAGTCAGTCAGTCAATCAATTAATTAGTCAGTCAGTCAACCAATCAATCAGTCAGTCAGTCAATCAATTAATTAGTCAGTCAGTCAACCAACCAACCAACACACCCATATTTCCCATCCATCCAGGTCCCAGTGCAGCGAGCGAGGTGATCACAGTGAGGACCAAAGGCACTCGACCCACTCCCCCTCCACAACACCGACTCCTGAGCGTCAACGAGAGCGCCCTGTCCCTCCGCCTCACCTCCTGGGCCGACTCTCAGTGCCCCATAACACACTTGGTCGTCAGGGTCAGGCCTACGTCTCACAGGGAATGGCAGTTTGGTAAGGTGGAAGGGTGGTTTAGTTTAGTTCTTGATGTGTTTTTGTTTTGGTTTTGTTGTGTTGGTGTTGTGGTGGTGGTATCATGTGTTTGTTTTGTTTTGTTTTGTTGTGTTGTGGTTGTGTTGTTGTGGTATGTGTTTGTTGTTGTTCTTGTTTTATATTTGTTGATATTGTTATTATGCATACACACAAGACATATAATTTGTAATGAGCTTTGTAACACACGACCAAACAAAGAAACAAACACACTTTTAACCACATATACCCACCACATCACACACACACACACACACACACACACACACACACACACACACATAACAGTTCAGTATAACTATCCCCTTCCCTTTGGTACAGTGAGTGGTCGACTGCCGGGGACGCAGAAGGAGTTTAGTAAGGGGGAACTACTGGCGGGGACGTCCTACGAATTGGGCATTGTGGCTACCAACCCTGCAGGCGTCACCAAGGCCTCCTACTCCTTCAGCACCCTCGGTATTACGGGAGGTGAGGGAACAGTTCAATACCTCTATGTTCAGTTGTGGTCAAAAGAAAAAACTGCATGGGGGGGGGGGAATAATTTTAATACCTCTTTGTACAGTTATGGTTAAAAGAATACACACACACACACACCAATATTACACACACACACACACACACACACACACACCAATATTACACACACACACACACACTAATATTACAAACACACACACACCGATATTACATACACATCATTATTACAAACACACACCTATATTAAACACACACACACACACACACACACCTATATTAAACACACACACACACACACACACACACCGACATCAGTAACTAGAGTTGTGCACTATTTATCGAGGTTATTTTCTTTAAATTAAATAATTGTCTTTTCTTTCGTATTCATCATCGTTGTCTTCTATTTCTTTCTAATTATTCTTTGTTATTTTCTTTCTTTCTCATTCATCTTCATTTTCTTCTACTTCCTTATTTATCTTCATTTTTTTCTATTTTCTTGTTATTTATTTTCATTTTCTTCTATTTCCTTCATTTTCTTCTGTTTTCTTCTCCTTTATCTTCATTTTCTTCTGTTTTCTTCTCCTTTATCTTCATTTTCTTCTGTTTCCTTCTTATTTATATTCGTTATATTGTTTTCATCTTTATGTTCGTTATCTTCAATTTCCATTTTTATCTTCATTATTTTCTCATATATTTTCATTATCATATATTTCCTTATTATCTCTGTCATCTTCTTCTTTATCCTTCTCTCATCTTCGTTATCTTCTATTTCCTTATTATTTATCTTCATTATTCATTTATTTCCTTCTCCCTTATCTTCATTATCATGTATTTCCTTCTTCCATTTTTTCCTTATCTTCATTATCATCTATTTCCTTCTCATTTATCTTAATTATATTTTATTTCCTTCTTATTTAACATCATTATCATCTATTCCCTCCTCATTTATCTTTTTTATCATCTATTTCCTTCTCTCTTTTCTTCGTTATTACCACACTTATCTTCAATTTCCTTATCATCTATTTCCTTCTTACTAATCATCCCCCTTCCCCCTTCTCCCCTCCCCCTCCCCTTCAGATCACCTTCAGGAGGGCCTAGGGGTGATAGGGGGAGGCATGCTGGGGTCATCTGGGGTCAGGTCGTCTGCTGAGGAGGTGTTCTCTGACCCCGCCTTCATCGTCCCCATCGTCATCTCCTGCATCGCCCTCGTCTCCATCGTCGTCGCCGTCACACTCTGCCTCAGGAGAAGTAAGACTCACCAAAACATAAAAAAATATATATATAAATAAAAAATGACAAATGCTATAGTTACCTATAATATTATATGTTTTTTCTGTTTATACTTTAATAGAAAACTATATTTATTGGGGTATCTTAGCTATATTTCACTGCATTGACAATGAAACCCTACTACCCTAATTAATTCTCCTCCCTTTCCCCTCAGGGCCTGGTGGGGGGCGTGACGGAGGAGGGGGTGTGGGAGGCGAGGATGGGGACCCCAACCTAACCCCTGCAGCAGAGAACAAGAGTAATCTGGCCGCCAGAGAACAGTATTATGCCACAGTCAGGAAACCCCAGCCCTCACCCATACACGACGTCAATGCCTTAGAGAGGATTCCGGGTGAGTGGGCGGCGTGGAGTGGGATTTCTGGTGAGTGGGAGGCGTAGAGTGGGATTCCTGGTGAGTGGGGAGCGTGGGGTGGGATTCCTGGTGAGTGGGAGGCGTGGGGTGGGATTTATGATACATACATCAGCCTCACTCCATGTTGTCATTTCTGGTGCACCTGTGTGTAATAAGAGTGTTACTGGCACCATTCCTGATAAAAGATTACGCCCCCGGGTGGGCTCGAACCACCAACCTTTCGGTTAACAGCCGAACGCGCTAACCAATTGTGCCACGGAGGCTTGGAAACAAAGGGGTGAAAGTATATTATATGTTATACTTAGGGAAAGATCCACAAAGGAATTACGCCGGTGTAAACCAGATATTCTCCTCCGTCTGACTTACACCGCTGTCCACAAGAACAATTTACGCCAATCATACAATACAAAGACAATACTGTAAATAGGTGGTATTATTAAACTATTTTTTCAAGGGAAAGTTCTCTTCGTCAATCATTGATAAGGATGTGACATTTGATGTGTTATAAATCAGTTATGAATTAGATTGATTAGAGTCAAACTCTGCCTTGTGATTGGCTGATCCATTAGGAAAACATAACTGTGATTGACTGATCAACATGGTAACGTCACATCACATCCCAAAGATACACTTCCATACTCAGGCGTAAGTTACCGTTGTGGATAGTGGTGTAAATATAGGAGTAGCGAGGCGTAACTTACACCCACAACAAGTAGATACACCGGATCAAAAGACTCCGCCATTGTGTATTTCTGCGTTGAATTAGGCAGGGTATAAGTTATTTTCACTACTCACTTCACATCTTCACTTCTAACCACACATCTTCACTACTCACCGCATACCTTTAGTCATCTTCACTACTCACTGCACATCTTCACTACTCACCACATACCTTTAGTCATCTTAACTACTCACATTTAGTTATCTTCACTACTCACCACTAACCTTTAGTCATCTTCACAACTCACATTTAGTTATCTTCACTACTCATCACACATCTTCACTACTCACCACATACCTTTAGTCATCTTCACTACTCACCACTTACCTTTTTGTCATCTTCACTACTCACCACTTACCTTTAGTTATCTTCACTACTCACTACACATCTTCACTACTCACCACATATCTTTAGTCATCTTCACAACTCACCGTTAGTCATCTTCACTACCCACCTTTAGTCATCTTAACTACTCACCTTTAGTCATCTTAACTACTCACCTTTAGTCACCTTTTTTTTTTTTTTTTTTTTTAAAGTAATTTTTTTTTTTTTTTTTAAGTAACTTTTTTTTTTAAGTAACTTTTTTTTCTTTTTCTTTTTAAAGTAACTTTTTTTTTTAGTAACTTTTTTTTTTTTAAGTAACTTTTTTTTTTTAAGTAACTTTTTTTTTTTTTAGTAACTTTTTTTTTAAGTAACTTTTTTTTTTTAAGTAACTTTTTTTGTTTTTGTTTTTTTAAAGTAATTTTTTTTTTAAGTAACTTTTTTTTTTTAAGTAATTTTTTTTTTTAGTAACTTTTTTTTTTAGTAACTTTTTTTTTTTTTAAGCAACTTTTTTCTTTCTTTTTTTAAGTAACTTTTTTTTTTTTTTTTTTTTAAGTAACTTTTTTTTTTTTTTTTAAAGTAACTTTTTTTTTCTTTTTTTTTAAGTAACTTTTTTTTTTTTTTAAGTAACTACAAGCACTGGCTTCGCCAGCCACGGCTACGCCGTGGTGGAAGGCAGGAAATCAGAATGACAGTCTCTCAGTTTATGATACATACATCAACTTCACTCCTCCATGCCATGGGTCCACCTGTGTGTGTCAAGAGTGTTACTGGCACCATTCCCATTCCTGAAAAAAAGATACGCCCCCGGGTGGGCTTGAACCACCAACCTTTCGGTTAACAGCCGAACGCGCTAACCAATTGTGCCACGGAGGCATAGCAACGAAAGGTGAAAGTGTCCTATATATACTTAGAGTTTCTGGGTGAAGTAGGCAGGGTCAACTGAGTGGAGGGTAGGTTTTGGAGTTTTGGGAGATAATGATTCCTCCAAACTAATCCCAGCAATAGACCACCATTATTATTGTTCATTTGGTCCTGTTTCCTGGCATACTTTGGAGGAATCAAGGCGCTCCAATATACTGAGTTAATCTCTCCTTGCTGTTCTGAACTTCTGGTTTGGTTGTGAGAATAATGAATGGTGTTTGGATCCCTTTTTTCTCTTTTTTATTTAATTTGTGTTTACAGTTTGGCTCACGGATAAAGAAACAAATATGTGATTATGTCTGTATTATAATGTGAAATAAGATATGACTCAAATATATATGTGTGTGTGTGTGTGTGTGTGTGTGTGTGTGTGTGTGAGGGAAGAATAGAGTTAAAAAGTGATTGGTGGCAACTGTACTGATGACGTAACCCCAGCTAACCGCTCGTGACTGACTCTCCCTCCATCCCCCCGACCCTTCTCTCTCTCTCTCTCTCTCTCCTCAACACATCTTCACTACTCATCAGTTATCTTTAATCATAATCATATCTGTCTGGGTGAATTGGAAGGTCTGTGATTCCTCCAAACTATTGCTACGAAACAGATCCTCCCCATTAGTACCATTGAGGATCTCTCTGTTTTCTGGCATAGTTGGAAAGGAATTACAGTAGTAGGCCTTCCAATTTTCCAACATGAGAATCTCCCCTTATTAATTAAGGACCTTGTGATCGTGTATGAGAATTGGAGTTTTTGTTTTCTGATTCCTGCTGACTATGCCACGAAACAAGCCCCTTCCCTATGGGTGGTGTATCGTGGCAATATTTCTGTTTACATCACAGGGTCCGGTGAATAAAACCCACTATTGTCGACGGAAAGAATATATTTAACCAAACAGTTTCGGTGGACACTGCCACCATCTTTAGTGGTCTAGGATTCTAGAGAGAGGAAAGAAATGACACACATAGTACAAAAGCTTGAACTTATATGCATATAAGATATATGTATATATGCATATAACTTATATGCATATAACTTATATGCATATAACTTATATGTATATATGCATATAACTTATATGCATATAACTTATATGCATATAACTTATATGCATATAACTTATATGTATATATGCATATAACTTATATGCATATAACTTATATGCATATAACTTATATGCATATAACTTATATGTATATATGCATATAACTTATATGCATATAACTTATATGCATATAACTTATGCATATAACTTATGCATATAACTTATGTATATATCTTATATGCATATAAGTTCAAGCCTTTATACAATGTGTGTCATTTCTTTCCTCTCTCTAGAATCCTAGACCACTGAAGATGGTGGCAGTGTCCACCGAAACTGTTTGGTTAAATATATTCTTTCCGTCGATAATATTTTTATTCACCGTATTATTTTGATCATCACGCCAGTGTGATTTCATTACCATCACAGGGTCCCTTCACAGGGTTGCTTCTGATCCACAAGACTACTTTTCAAAGGTAGGAAATCAGGAAGGCAGGAAATCAGAATGACAGTCTCAGTTTATCAACTTCACTCCTCCATGCCATGGGTCCACCTGTGTGTGTCAAGAGTGTTACTGGCACCATTCCCATTCCTGAAAAAAAGATACGCCCCCGGGTGGGCTTGAACCACCAACCTTTCGGTTAACAGCCGAACGCGCTAACCAATTGTGCCACGGAGGCATAGCAACGAAAGGTGAAAGTGTCCTATATATACTTAGAGTTTCTGGGTGAAGTAGGCAGGGTCAACTGAGTGGAGGGTAGGTTTTGGAGTTTTGGGAGATAAAGATTCCTCCAAACTAATCCCAGCAATAGACCACCATTATTATTGTTCATTTGGTCCTGTTTCCTGGCATAGTTGGAAAGGAATTAGTAGCCTTCCAATTTTCCAACATGAGAATCTCCCCCTGTGATCGTGTATGAGAATTGGAGTTGGGTTTTTTTCTGATTCCTCCTGACTATGCCACAAAACAAGCCCCTTCCCTATGGGTGGTGTATCGTGGCAATATTTCTGACTACATCACAGGGTCCCTTCATTAAGTTGCTTCTGATCCACGAGACTGATTTTCAAAGTTGGTGGAAGGCAGGAAATCAGAATGACAGTCCCTGAGTTTATGATACATACATCAACCTCAGTGACTCCTCTTTGCCATGGGTCTCCTCCACCTGTGTGTGTCAAGAGTGTTACTGGCACAATTCCCATTCCTGAAAAAATGGATACGCCCCCGGGTGGGCTTGAACCACCAACCTTTCGGTTAACAGCCGAACGCGCTAACCAATTGTGCCACGGAGGCTTGGATATAAAGAGGTGAAAGTATATTATGCATATACCCGAGAAGTAGGCAGGGTCAATTGAGTGGAGGGTAGGTTTTAGCTCTTTGGAAAATGATTATTCCTCCAAACTATTCCCAGCAACAGGCCACCATTATTATTGTTCATTTAGTCCTGTTTCCTTGCATACTTTGGAGGAATCAAGGCGCTCCAATATGCCGAGTTAGTCATTTTCACTACTCATCACATACCTTTAGTCATCTTCACTACTCATCACATACCTTTTGTCATCTTCACTACTCACTACACATCTTCACTACTCACCACACATCTTCACTACTCACCATTCATCTTCACTACTCATCACATACCTTTAGTCATCTTCACTACTAACGCTCTAACCAATTGTGCCACGGAGGCTTAAAAAGATAGGCTTTATTATGTTACTATAACCTTTAGGTAATCCTATTCCATGTGAGTACGTTTAGTTATAAGAATTCGATTAGTGTATAGCACTGTATACAGTATTTACTACTTGGGAAATAAAATAAAAGTAATAATGTGAAATAATATAACATTAAGAACAATAATTTAGTCACCTATAAATTACTGAGGGAAATATTTTAGTGGGTTGACTTCACTGACAGCAGAGGTAAATAATGTATACTGATAAAACTAATATCTAATTGATGTTTATGTATAGATAACCACTATACTAACACAAACAAAATGATTACTTGATATGATAAACTCCTAACGATTGGACCAGGGAGTTCACCAATGTAATATTACACACACACACACACACACACACACACACACACACACACACACACACACACACTGACCCTATCTCGTCTCACCTCACCCTAACCGAGTCCAACCTAACCTAACCTAACCCAACCCAACCCAACCCAAGCCAACTTAACTTAGTCCAACCTAACCTAACCTAACCTAACTCAACCGTATCTAACTTAACCCCAACCCAAGCCAACTTAACTTAGTCAAACCAAACCAAACCAAACCAAACCAAACCAAACCAAACCAAACCAATCCAATCCAATCCAATCCAATCCAAACCAATCCAAACCAAACCAAACCAAACCAAACCAAACCAAACCAAACCAAACCAAACCTAGTCCAACCTAACCTAACCTAACGTAACGTAAGCCCAGCCCAGCCCAGCCATTATAAGGTGTTGTTGGTGTTGCAGAGTACGCCGAGGACATCTACCCGTACGCCACCTTCCAAATCCAGCGTCAGGAGGAGTCACTGGCCACACACTTCCAGACCTTCGTATACCAAGACCCACGCAGGGCCACCGTGGAAACCCTCGCCTACAGGAAGGTCAGCAGCAGTACATGTGGGGAAGTAGGAAAGAAAGTAATGAAAGTTAGGAAAGTGTGGGGAAGTAGGAAAGAAAGTAATGGAAGTTAGGAAAGTGTGGGGAAGTAGGAAAGAAAGTAATGGAAGTTAGGAAAGTGTGGAGAAGTAGGAAAGAAAGTAATGGAAGTTAGGAAAGTGTGGGGAAGTAGGAAAGAAAGTAATGGAAGTTAGGCAAGGGTACTGGATGGTCAGCAGCAAAACACGAGGGGAAGTGGGAAAGAATGTATTGGAAGTTGGGAAAGGGTATAGGAAGGTCAGTAATAAACGTGAAGTGTGGTAAAGAAAGTATTGTAAGTTGGGAAAGGGTACAGGAAGGTCAGCAGCAAAACACGTGGGGAAGTGGGAAAGAAAATATTGTAAGTTAGACACGGGTATAGGCTACTGTATTTGGGTGAGAAAATAGAGAAGGAGAGGTGAAGGCAGAATCCATAATTATAATATATGAGTCTATATTATAATGAGTAGCCTACATAATATAATGAGTAGGCCTACTTGGATGTCGGGCAAAGAGAAGGAGGGGTAGTGTCCATAATGAGGCACTGGGAGTAAAGAGGCTGGATGAGGGAGGTGTCTGGGATCTCTTAAGGGGATGTGGGAATAGGGGGACAGGCTTGGGGGGTTTTTGGGGGGTGCAGAAGTAGGGGGACAGGCTTGGGGTTTTTTGGGGGTGTAAGTTTTCCTTCTGAACGTGAAGTGTGTGGGAAATGCTGTGTCTTATGTGTGTCAATGAGTCAAATCTGAAACAAGTTCAAAAATTCTTCTAATAATAGGAAACATTTTGTATTATTTTTAGTCCATCGAATTTTGTGTTGGTAAATCTAGAGTAACTGAATCCTCCGAACTATTCCAAGCAACAGAACACCATTATTTTTGTTCATCTGGTCCTGTTTCCTGGCATATATACTTTGGAGGAATCAAGGCACTCCAATGTAACAAAAGTGAATTACCCCCTTAATTAAGACTTGGTCCATTCCACAGGGGGCAAACGGCAACGGAGGAGGGGGCGACGTGAGGGACGGTAGAGGCGGGAGGGGGGGGTCTGGAGGCGGAGGCGGTGGTGGAGGAGGAGGAGGAGGTGGAGGTGGAGGAAACCCAATGGGAGTCAACAACCAAGGTGGAGGACGAGGAGGAGGTGGTGTTGGAGGAGGTGGTGCTGGAAGTGGAGACAGCGAGGACTACGCCAGAGTGAAGAGATGTCGCCTCAAGTACGGGGGTGAGAGCGAGGACTACGAGGACAGTTTCAACAGCGACACGGACACAGACCACGCGGCCTCGTCACGTACAGAGAGCTCCTCCCACCTCGACGACACCCACCACAACACACCCATGTCCTCCTCCAGAAACCACCACCATAGTAAGTTTCACACCCGCCATTCACCCATGCCTGTATGTATTATAGTTCACCCATGTACACCCAGTAGATTAGTTGGTTAATTAGGGGGTATTATACACTAGTGATAGATTTATCTGGAGCAAACTATTTCTCCAAACTATTCCAGGCAACATATCACCATTATTTTTGTTCATCGGGTCCTGTTTCATGGGATACTTTGGAGGAATCAAGAGTTTATCACCCTCTTAATTAAGTATGTGTCTCAGTAAGAAAGAGAGGGAGGGAAGAAAGGTAGATAGAGAGATAGATAGATAAGTAAGTATAAGAGAGGTAGGGAAGGAAGGTAGATAGATAAATAGATGGGTATAAGAGAGGTAGGGAAGGAAGGTATATAGATAGATAGATATATGGGTATATAAGAAGGTAGATAGATAGATTGATAGATAAGTAAGTATAAGAGAGGTAAGGAAGGTAGATAGATAGATAGATAGATTGGTAGATAAGTAAGTATAAGAGAGGGAGGGATTGGGGGAAATAAGCTGAGTAAGGGAGGTATAGGGAGACAGACGAACAATCAGACAGGTTAAGCTTAAATAAGTAAGAGAGGGACGGGACGGAGTGACAGACAGACAGGTTAAGTATAAATAAGTCAACAAGAGAGGGATGGGAACACACACACACAGACAGACAGACAAGTTAGTTAATAAGTCAACAAGAGAGGGATGGGAACACACACAGACACACACACACACAGACACACACAGACAGACACATACACACACACAGACACATACACACACACAGACACACACACACAGACACACACACACAGACACACACAGACACACACACACACACACACACACACACACACACACAGACACACACACACACACAGACACACACAGACACACACACACACACACACAGAGACACACACAGACACACACACACACACAGACACACACACACACACACACACCTTATCAAGTTTGGAGAAGGCTTGTTAAGTAACCCACGTCACCGTCACCTACTGCCACCTAACGCTCCCCCACTAACCAGAGCTACCCGACACCAGAACAAACTGGTGCCACTCAAAGCCCCTCGCACTGACCGCTATCGCCATAGCACTATTCATACTTTAGTGCGAAAGATAAACAATTAAATTAACATGTACTGTATGTCTCCAAGTTGTAGCCCTTAGGTCTTAGAATTAAGAATTAATATTAATGTAATTTTTTCCCCCTATGTATATTTTCAGTCTCTGACTGCCATGTAAATAAACCGTTAATTATTATTATTATTATTATTATTAGACAGACAGACAGGTTAATAAGGGCTTCCCACCTACCGGCAGACCTGTTGTACGTTGCCTCGGACACCAGCACTCTGGCCTCGCCCCTACAAGAGAGGAAGAGCCTCCCCCGCCGCTCCCGATCCAGGTAATACCCCTACTACACCTCAACTTTAATTAGGGGGGTGCGGGAATAGGGGGACAAGCTTGGAGGGGGGTTTAGGAAGGTGTAGGGTGTTTTGGGGGTGCGGGAATAGGGGGACAGGCTTGGAGGGGGCAGTGTTTGAAGGACTCGCTAACCTCCAATTTTCTTACTACATCACAGGGTCCCTTAAAAAGGTCTCTTGTCGTTTCAAACAGAGGCTGACTAACCCAAACTCACAACATTTGGTATAGTGAACACATAAGTGACACTCGTAACAATACTAACAGAGTATGTATTATTTTGTAGTTCATGGTATTTTTAATATAATGAAGGCCTGTGTATTAATGTTATAGTTCATGGTATTTTACATCGTTCATGTACTACTATATAATGTTTGTTACAGGTCGGGAGGGAGTGGGAACTACGGGGCGTTGGCTGGGGTGTCCAAGGTAGTCACCAGTTGCTCCAAGGGGGGCGGACAGCCGGGCGTGATGACGACGGGAGGTGTGGGTCGCTGCCACGCCCTCGGCCAGTCCACGCCCGCCCAGAGCTCCGACGCCCTGGAAATGAGTGAGACGGAAGTGGACCGTGACAACCGTAGAAGGGTCAATGGAGGTCGCAGGAGACATACCACCTTTTCAATTGCTGTGTAGGTGTGTGTGTAGGTGTGTGTGTGTGTGTGTGTGTGTGTGACAGCAACGAACGAAGGACTGACTTGACTGTGTGTGTGTGTGTGTGTGTGTGTTCCCAGTCTACTTTTTGTACATATAAAAATAAAGGTTCTCCTGGACTCACCCTAAATGTAAAGTCGGCAAAAAAAATAAAATAAAAAAAAGTATTGGAACTTTCCTTATATTGAAATAAAATATAATTATCCATGGGGTTTGTTCCACTACTTTTTTTGCCGACTGTACATTCATGCCACCAATATCTTAACAAAATATAATAACAAAAAACAAAAAAACAAAAACAAGAACAAATTAATCTTGCTGAATCATACCGGGTGTAAAACATTAATAATAATAATAATAAATAATATATAATAATATATAATATATAATGAAAAATTTGTACATAATTAATTTTACTTGTGTGGATAAAAATTGTTGTTGTAATTTTTTTGGATAAGGGGGAAAGGGAGGGGGGGGGGGGCTTGCGACGAGGGTAATAAATTAATTGTTGTATATTATAAGGGATAAAGGAAAGGATGTAAGTAAATAAGTAAGTCATTGCCACATCCCCTGTTATTTATTCCCTGTTATTTATCCCCTGTTATTTATTCCCTTGTTGTGGACTATTTGTTTGAGAGACTAATGATTCACCTTTCCTTTATTTTTATTTTTTTTATCTTCTATTCCTTCATCTTTTTATATCCCTTCCTTTAGTCTCTTTTCCTATTCTTTCCTCCTCTCATATCCCCTTCCTTTATTTGTTCTACTCCTATTCCTTATTTCACTTCTCTCCCCTTCCTTCATTATCTTCTCCCTTTCCTTCATTCTCTTCTCCCCTTCCTTCATTCTCTTCTCCCTTTCCTTCATTCTATTATCTCCTCTCCTTCATCCTCTTCTCTCCTCTTCTTCATTCTCTTATCTCCTCTTCTTCATTCTTTATTTCCTCTCCTTCGTATTTTCTCTCCTGTTCCTTCATTACCTTATCTCCCCTTCCTTTATCCTCTTATCTCATTTTCTTTCCTCTTCTTCTCTCCTCTCCTTCATTCACTTATATCCCTTCCTTCATTCTCTTCTCTCCTCTCCATCCTCTTTCCCATTCTCTTCCATTTTTTTTCAATTTCCTTCATCGTCTTTCTCTCATCATCTTCTTCATCTTCATCTTCTTCCTTCATTCTCCTCCATCCTTTTTCTCTCCATCATCCTTTTTCTCTCCATCCATCCTTTTTCTCTCCATCCATCCTTTTTCTCTCCATCCATCCTTTTTCTTTCCATCCATCCTTTTTCTCTCCATCCATCCATCCTTTTTCTCTCCATCCATCCATCCATCCATCCATCCATCCATCCATCCATTCATTCATTCATACCTCACCTGTTCCTCACCTGTACTCTACCTTCCACTCTAACGAATTAATCTCACCTGAACAATTAATACTCCCCCCAAAAATAATAATAATAATAATGTCTGTATTCATATTTATTTATTTATTTATTTATTTATTTATTTTATCTTGTATATATATAATAGGCTTAACATTAATACCTGTAAACTGTAAATACTCTATGTTTTGTACCAGAGTAACTTTAGTGTGAGTGAAGTGAAGCGTTTGTATTGTTGCATAGAAGGAACTAACAATGAAGAACAAGTGTTAATAAAAAAAATGTATTGTGGTCTTTCGTGAGAGAGAGAGAGAGAGAGAGAGAGAGAGAGAGAGAGAGAGAGAGAGAGAGAGAGAGAGACAGTGAGAGAGAGAGTGAGTGTGTGTGTGTATGTGGTAATTGTAGGGCTACTGTGTGTGTGTGTGTTACTTAAAGGGTTAATCTGTGTGTGTGTGATAATTGAAGGGCGACTGTGTGTATGTGTTAATTGGTGGGCTATTCTATGTGTGTGTGTGAGAGAGAGAGAAAGAGCAAATGAAAGGGCTACTGTGTGTGTGTATGTATATGTGTTGTGAGTGTATGTGTGTGTGTGTGAGAGAGAGAGAGAGAGAGAAAGAAAGAGAGAGAGCGAGGCCATTGTTGTTGTTGTCTGTTTGTTTGTTTGTTGGTTGGTTGGTTTGTTTATGTTGGTTCGTGAGGACAAGTGTCAATCAACCTGCCAATTCCCGTTCCTAAAATAAAGTGTCGGTAACTCACGCCAGAGACTTTCAATATTATCCAAAAAAAAAAAAATAATAATAATAATAACAAAAATAATAATAATAATAATAATAATAATAACAAAAATAATAATAATAATGATAATAATAATAATAATAATAATAATAATGATAATAATAATAATAATAATATATAGATAGATACAGTATAATATAATTTGTTTTTTAAATATATATAAATAATCATAGGATGTCAAGGCTTTCAATATCTCCGTTAATAATAATAATAATAATAATAATAAAATGTGTTGGTATCCGCTGTGAACCATCTGTATCTTTTTATATATTTATCTATTTATTTATTTATTCCCTACCATCAAATTACTCTCATGGCTACGAATCGTTTTTAAAGTGTATGAAATCACTAATATACTGTAGCTATGAACAAGGGCTAAGTATGATTACATTTTATGAGGAGAAATTTAGTGAATGCGTGGATTACTACAGCAAGTAAGTCCACTGTGAGAGTTGCCAAGTAAGTATTTTTACACCTTGTTTTTATGTTTTTGTTTTGTTCTGACACTATACACGATACAAATTTCAGTTCCTCCTATGACACATTTAGTTTCATTCCAAGGCAGACCATTCATCGCTTACTTGCAGTGTTTAGTAGTGTGTGAAGCCTTATTAAATGCTGTTTGTGTGTGTGTGTGTGTGAGCTGGCATCCCTCAAGCCCTCACAGCTCGCCCCCTCCCTTCCCCTCCCCATCCCCATCTCCATCCCCTCCCCATCCCCATCTCCATCCCCTACATTCACGACTGGATGGTAGAAGTTTGATGCAATGTTGCCAAGGATGGGAAAATTTCTCTAGATATGGGAAGTTAGAGATACGAATGGGGAAATTATACAAAGATTGTTCAAGAGTAAATGGGGAAATTTTTACGGGACGAAATATTAGAATGATGAGATTATCTTCATGAGTAAACAGGGAATTATTGATGGAAAAAAAAGGGAAATTCTGATGTTGAAGTTTGGGAAATTTCGTCAAGCAAACGTGGCAACACTGGTTTGATGTGTGACTATGTGCTTTGCTTGTGTGTGTGAGTCTAAACAGTGAACATAAATATCACGTAATAACTTGCTTTTTTTTTCCATTCGGTGATAATACTCATTCAAAGGCTTCATTCAGCAAAGGGAACTAAATGTAGAAGTGATGGGGACGAGTTCTAATGTGTTGTGTTGTTACTTATGTGTGTGTGTGTGTGAAAACCGCCTTGACAAGTGGAGGGAGAAAATTTACCGTGGAGACACATACAGACCGGCAACAAACATGGCGGCTGTATTCTCAAGAGGTTTGGGTCCCGTTTCGTCCTCTCAAGGTAAAGTAGTAAAGAATTAAGAGTTGATGACCTGGTTAATGGTGACCAACACAGATTGTAACTTAATTAATGGGGGAGAATGGATAATGGTGTTGTTATGTTTATGTTGTGTGATAGGTGTTTGTTCATGACCTTATCGAAAATGACTACGGATTGTATGTACTTAATTAATTAGTGGTGGAAAATTGATAATAATCTTCGTTATCTTGGTGTTGTACGGATTCATTAATAACATCATTTAAGGGAACAGGAAAGAGGTAATTATTCAGGAAGTACTACAATTAATTATCTACCAAGTGATTAGGTTCTAGTTAAACAAGCCATTTAAATAATAATAATATTGTACTGCAGTTACGTAGTCTTACATTTTCTATAATATTATATTGTAAACACTCGAAAACAATAGCGTGTGTATGAATTCTCGTGGCCAATAGTTCAGGAACAAAATAATATGTACAGATTTCAGTTCAGACATTACGTTTATTATATTTTGTCAATGAATTTACATGTCTCATCATAGAATATCATAGACTATAATGACAAAATTGCCTGGTAACTTTGTCCCCCCTTGCGTGGCTCTGAGAAGTAGTACCGGTAGTGGGGGTGGGGCATCGTGGGGTGTGGGTGTGTGGGGTTGGGAAGTGAGAAGCAGAGTGTGGGAGTGGGTGTGTGTGTAGGGGTGAGGGTGGGGAGGGCGTCAGCGTGCCAGGAGCCTCCCTCCCAATGGACAAACAAATTGAATCAAAACATTTGCAAGTAAAATAGTCATGATTAGAGTTGGTGAGAGGGAAGAGGAAGAGGAGGTGAGAGGGAAGAGGAAGAGAGGATGGCAGGGTGATAGAGGAAGAGAGGATGGCAGGGTGATAGAGGAAGAGAGGGAGAGAGTGTGGGAAGAGAAGGTGAGGATGGCAGGGTGATAGAGGAAGAGAGGATGACAGGGTGTGAGGAAGAGAGGAATGAAGGGTGTGATGAGGAAGGTATAGGATGGAAGGGTGTAGAGGGAGGCTAATTAGATGGAAGGGTGTGGGGTAGGATGGATGGAAAAGTCACAGGAAGAGAGGATTGAAGGATGGATGGAAGAGTCAGAGGATGAAAGGATGAGAGATATAGGATGGAGGAGGCAGAGGGATATAGGATGGGATGATGATGGTGAGGGAAGGAATCTAGTACAGTTAGGCAAAGAGAGAAACCACGAACATTTTATTGGATATAATGGAAATAATTTTAAAAAGAGAGGAGTTTGGGTTGATAATACTAAGTTCCTAGAAAATTAAAATGGAGAGAGAGAGAGAGAGAGAGAGAGAGAGAGAGAGAGAGAGAGAGAGAGAGAGAGAGAGAGAGAGAGAGAGAGAGAGAGAGAGAGAGAGAGAGAGAGAGAGAGAGGGGGGGGGGGGGGGGGGGGAGATGGAATTGTGCGAGGAAAAAAATTAATGATGTAGCTGGCTGGAAATTTAGTTTGTGATGGAAAGTGTGCTGTTTAGGGAAGGAAGATGAACATTATTGAGTTACTGTAAGCTTGGTGTTGGTATTATATTGATAGAGGTGAGTGGAGGAGGAGGAGTGTGGAAGAGGAGAGGAGGAGATACAGATTGAGGTAAATGCACACCTGA
>JAWZYT010005755.1:25000-49569 GCA_034508575.1 Petrolisthes manimaculis | reverse complement strand
TAGTGCTCGTCGTGACTGTACATTCGAGTTTTATTTCTTTCGTTTGCATTCCTGGTAGTACTGTACATACATGTGACTTTCTATACCAATAACTCTGTGTCCCCTTCACTTCCTCCACCTCCTCCTCCCTTATATTACCTTTGCAACTTCGATAATTCCACTTGTGCCCTGGGCTGGTCTGTCTCTCTCTCTGACACAGCCACTAACTCAGCCACAATGAAGTATTCAGAGAGCCAACTCACTTAATTCACACAGTGCTCTGGGTACTGGGACGTGGCCTGACTACATGGGGTGATGAATGAGTGGGGGAGAGGGAGATATGGAGAGGGTGATGGTTGCGTGGGGTGGGGTGGGTGAGTGCAGTGGATGAGCGAGGAAGTGGGTGATATGGGTGAGTGAGGGAGTGCAGTGGGTGAGTGAGTGAGTGCAGTGGGTGAGTGAGACAGGAGTGGATGAGTGATTGAGTTAAATGGGTGAGTGTGGTGTATAGTTATATAGTAGGTTACGTGATTCTGAGTATAAATCTTCCATACATACAATAAATGTATATTAAAAACTACGATAGTTTGGGTGTGAAGAGGACTTTAAAATTAACATGAGACAACACTGATAACTGGTGGTGGTAGTATACAGGCTGGCAGAGGAGAGAGGAGAGAAGAGAGAGGAGAGAGGGCAGATGAGAGAAGAGAGAGGAGAGAGGAGATAGGAGAGAGGAGAGAGGAGAGAGGGGAGAGGAGAGAGGAGAGAGGAGAGAGGAGAGAGGAGAGAGGGGAGAGGAGAGAGGGAGAGGAGAGAGGGCAGAGGAGAGAGGAGAGAGGGGAGAGGAGAGAGGGAGAGGAGAGAGGGCAGAGGAGAGAGGAGAGAGGAGAGAGGAGAGGGAACAGCCAGAGATACCGAAGTTAGAATACTGTATTTTTTATTTACTTTCTTCACATAATGGTATACAACTGGATACATATATTGGATTACGAGTGTACAGTAGCGGCACATAATCCTTGACCACTTACATATCACACCCAAACTAGTATCTTAAAATGCAAATATATATATATGTGCATTTTCTACTCAAAATCACATAATCCTATATATTTCTGAGAGGGCATCTGCAGAAACACGTATTACACCCTAAATACCGTATACTGTATAATAATTAATATATATAAATGAATACGAAACTAAGATACGAAATTTCAGAGGTGGTGGTGGTGGTGATAATTTCTCGCACCGTGTATGAAAATTGGAGGCTTCTGATTCCTCTTGACTATATGCCATGAAACAAGCTCCTTCCATATATATTTGGTATTTCGTGGCAATATTTAAAGGACTCCCTAACCTCCAATTTTCTGACTATAAGAGCAGCAGATTCTTTTTTTTCGCTGGTGAATTGTCAGGTGTCTCGTTGTTGCATTTTCCTTCAAGCTATACCACGAAACAAACCGAATTTAACCGATCTATCTTCTTCTTGGTATACCATTGAGGGACGCACGTGTGTTTTGTGGTCTGGGTGGGGGCAGGAGGAATGGGTACCGTATATAGTGTTTGTATCCTAGTAAGAACATTGTCTCTCTCATTACCTCATGACAAACGACCCCTTGGTGTGGACACTGACGGATGGTTTCGTAGGTTAACACGCTACTAGGCACTTCATTCATTCATTCATCTCTCTCTTTTCCTCTCTCTCTCTCTCTCTCTCTCTCTCTCTCTCTCTCTCTCTCTCTCTCTCTCTCTCTCTCTCTCTCTCTTTTTATTTTTGTCTCACACCACTTTCACATACACACACATTCTCTCTCTCTCTCTCTCTCTCTCTCTCTCTCTCTCTCTCTCTCTCTCTCTCTCTCTCTCTCTCTCTCATAAACTCCTTACTCTGCCCCACACTTCCTGTCTGTCCCTCCCTCTCCTTTCTCAGAACCCCCCCCCCTTCCCTCCCCTCCCCCCCCTCCCCCCTTTCCCTTACTCCTCACACACACACCTTTCTATCATCTACACCTCCCTCTCTCTTTCTCTCTTTCACACACACATACACACACACACACACATTCTCTCTCTCTCTCTCTCTCTCTCTCTCTCTCTCTCTCTCTCTCTCGCTCTCTATCTATCTATCTATCTTTGTCCCACACCACCTTTACACACACACACACACACACACACACACACACACATCTGGACTTTATATAGTTTTCATCTTGGCAATTTACACCACAAAAAAAAAAAAAAAAAAAAAAAAAAAAAAAATGAACTCATCCCTTTTAAACTATTTTTTTTTTCAGTCACTCGTTAAATATAAAGACCTAAATTTATAGGAGTCGTAATTTCTAAACTAAATCTTTTAAGGGGGTGCGGGAATGAGGGGACAGGCTTGGGGGTGGGGGGGGGGGCTCTGTGGGAGTAGGAGGACAGGCTTAGGGGGGTGGGGTGCGGGAATAGGGGACAGGCTTTCTACCCTATAGCTCCCCAAGCCTGTCTATCTATTCCTGCACCCTCCCCCCCCCCAAGCCTGTCCCCTACTCCCGCACTCCCTTAAGAAAACCAATTTATTTATTTATACATCCCAGACTATTTTAAAGTAATAAAGTTTGTTAATGTAAAATAATGTTTGTTAATCTATAATAATAATAATAATGATAATAATAATTCCTACGTGTTTTTCTGGTATACACGGGAACGAAATATAGGATCTGTAAAAAAAAATAATAGTAATAATAGCTACAGCTAAACTGAAGCAAAATAAAAATGCTAAAACTAAAATGAAACAAATTAAAAATCCGTAAGCTAAAAAGAAGCAAAAATAAAAATCCTAAAACTAAAAAGAAGCAAAAATAAAAATTCTAAAGCTAAAAAGAATCCAAATAAAAATACTAAAACCAAAATGAAACAAAATAAAAGCAAAATAAAAATCCTAAAGAAAAGTAGCTAAAAAAAAGAATAAATAAAAATACGAAAGCTAAAAAAAAAACATAAATAAAAATCCGAAAACTAAAATGAAGCAAAATAGGTCTGACTGAATCACTGAAGCACAACACTGAATAAATGAAAAAAGGTTTATTTATTACACTTTTGTTGCATTGGAGTTCCCTGATTCCTCCAAATGTGTCCCTTCAAAATAAATACACCTTAAAGATACTCACACCCAAGGCCAAGAGATATACTTTGGAGGAATCAAGGCACTCCAATGTTTCAAAAGTATATCTTGTACCATCAACATTCTCCAGGTCCTCTTTTACCATTAACTCATACCCCCCCCCCCTCTCTCTCTCTCTCTTTCTCTCTCTCTCTCTCTCTCTCTCTCTCTCTCTCTCTCAGGGGTACAGATTTTTCTTACCATTAACTCATATTTTTTCTTCTCTCTCTCTCTCTCTCTCTTTCTCTCTCTCTCTCTCTCTCTCTCTCTCTCTCTCTCACACACACACACACACACAGGGGTACGGAGACACTACCCCTCCAATCCCCACAACCACCAACTCATGTGTGTGTGTGTGTGTGTGTGTGTGTGTGTGTGTGTGAATGCGTATGTGTGACTGTGTGTGTGTGTGTGTCTATATATATTCCTTTAACAAAAACGTCCAGATTACAAGTCAGGTTTAGCGAGTGTCGTCTGCCTGTGGGGGGGGGGGGGGCTAAGGGGGGGGATTGAGGGGGGGGTCTCACTTCCGCTGCTTCGGGGTGGAAATATATCACACACACACACACACACACACACAGACAGATAGAGATAGGTTGGTAGATATTCATGCATGTGGTCGCTCGTGCGTGTGTGTGTGTGTGTGTGTGTGTGAGTGTGTGTGTGTGTGTGTGAGAGAGAAAGAGAGTAGTAGTAGTAGTAGTAGTAGTAGTAGTAGTAGTAGTAGTAGTAGTAGTAGTAGTAGTATTGGAATAGTAGTAGTAGTAGTAGTGGTAGTAGTAGTGGTAGTAGTAGTAGTATAGTAGTAGTAGTAGTAGTAGTAGTAGTAGTAGTAGTAGTAGTAGTAGTAGTAGTAGTAGTAGTAGTAGTAGTAGTAGTAGTAGTAGTAGTAGTAGTGTAAATATCGAGTATGGCAGTGGTAGTGGTTGTAGTAGTTGTTGTAGTAGTGGTAGTAGTAGTAGTAGTAGTAGTAGTAGTAGTAGTAGTAGTAGTAGTAGTAGTAGTAGTAGTAGTGGTAGTAGTAGTAGTAGTAGTAGTAGTAGTAGTAGTAGTAGTAGTAGTAGTAGTAGTAGTAGTAGTAGTAGTAGTAGTAGTAGTGGTAGTAGTAGTAGTAGTAGTAGTAATAGTAGTGGTATAATATTGAGTGTATATACTAGACTGACACTTGGTATGGGATATTATGATATAGTGTTGGTGTGTTGGCCTGACACACACACACATCATATCTAGTTATATTAGGACCAACGTGTGTCTCTGTGTGTGTGTGTGTCTCTGTGTGTGTGTCTGTCTGTGTCTGTGTCTGTCTGTGTGTGTGTGTGTGTGTGTGTGTGTGTGTGTGTGTGTGTGTGTGTGTGAGAGAGAGAGAGAGAGAGAGAGAGAGAGAGAGAGAGAGAGAGAGAGAGAGAGAGAGAGATCCATACACATACAAACACTCGTGTACACACACACACACACACACACACAGTCTCATATGCCAATTATGACTGGTACCTTCCCTTCCCTTCCCTTCCCATCCCATCCTTTCCCTTTCCTTCCCTTCCTTTCCCTCCCCATCCCATCCCATCCCATTCCTCCCCTCCCTTTCCTTCCCATTCCCATCCTACCCCATCCATACCCATCCCTTCCCTTTCCTTCCCTTCCCTTCGCATTCCCATCCTACCCCATCCATTCCCTTCTCTTCCCATCCCATTCCATCCCTTTCCTTCCCTTCCCTTATTACTCCAACCCATCCCTTTCCTTCCCATCCCACCCCTTCTCACCTCATCCCTTCCCATCCCTTTCCTTCCCTTCCCTTATTACTCCAACCCACCCCTTTCCTTCCCTTCTCATCCCTTCCCTTCCCTCTGCCATTAATATCATCTCTTGAGAACTTTACAACCCATTAACCATCTTCCTCCTCCTCCACTACCATTAACCATTAAATATAATATCTCTCACTACCATTAACCATTAAATATAATATCTCTCTCACTACCATTAACCATTAAAAATAATATCTACCACTACCATTAACCATTAAATATATATCTCACTACCATTAACCATTATAATTATATATATATCTCTCACTACCATTAACCATTATAATTATATATATATATCTCACTACCATTAACCATGAAATATAATATCTACCACTACCATTAACCATGAAATATCTCTCCACCATTACCCATCCCTTACCTCCTCCACCAGTAACTATTAACAAACCTCACCATTAAACACCTATATAATGTAGCCTAGTCAGAATATTTGGAGATTAACGAGGCCTCCAAAAATAGCCACGAAACACCAACCTACATTAAAATGGTCATTCTTTTTTGGTACATTGGAGTGCCTCGATTCCTCCAAAGTAGACGAGGAAACGGGACCAGATGAACAAATATGAAAACAAAAAAAACAAAAAAATGGTGTTCTGTTGCTTGGAATAATAGTTTGGAGGATTCAGACGTTAATTAATTACTCTAGATTTATCAACACAAAATCAGAAGCTACCACCAGGTCTCCAAACAATTTTTATAGTCATTTTAGAGTAATTTTTGTTATGGTAAGGATGGTGCCACTTTAACATCGAAATAATAATAAAAATAATATGGGTGTCTAAGTAATGATGATATGGCAAATGGCAAATACTTTATTAAGGGGGTGTGGGAATAGGGGGACAGGCTTGGGGGGGTTTTAGGGGGGTGCAGGAGTGGGGGGACAGGCTTGGAGGGACTTGGGGAGGTTAGAGGTTAGGGGGGGGATGCGGGAATAGGGGGACAGGCTTTCTACCCAACCCAAGCCTGTCCCCCTATTCCTGCACCCCCCCCCCCAGTCCCCCCAAGCCTGTCCCCTACTCTCACCCCCCCTTTTATGTACTTTTCACCATCCAAAACTCCCGTTAACCAACATCCTAGATATTGTTGGATACTTAATTAGTTATAAATTCAGGATTTCCTATACTTAATTAGTTATAAATTAAGGATTTATTATACTTAATTAGGTGTAAATTCAGGATTTATTATACTTAATTAGGTGTAAATTAAGGATTTATTATACTTAATTAGGTGTAAATTCAGGATTTATTATACTTAATTAGGTGTAAATTAAGGATTTCTTATACTTAATTAGTTATAAATTAAGGATTTCTTATACTTAATTAGGTGTAAATTCAGGATTTCCTATACTTAATTAGGTGTAAATTAAGGATTTATTATACTTAATTAGTTATAAATTAAGGATTTCTTATACTTAATTAGGTGTAAATTAAGGATTTATTATACTTAATTAGGTATAAATTAAGGATTTCATAATGAAAGGAGTTAAATTGTCAAAATCGTTCAATACATAGAAAAATACACAACTTAAACATATTGTACATTATGCTTTGTCTAATTTATCTCCACAATGAAGCATTTCCTTATGATATGAGTGTCAAAAATATATAAAAGATAGAAAAATACACTACTTAAACATATTATAATTAATTAATTTTTATAGTTAACTAGATAGTCTGAATAGTCTTTAATATTTATCTTGCAATGACAGTAATTATTTTATCTTTATCAAGGGAAATTCCAAGTAGAAACTGTGGTCATCCATCCCTTGTTTTCCCATCCCAATCCTTCCCTTAACATCCCTTCCCTTCCCTTAACATCCCAATCCTTCCCTTAACATCCCTTCCCATCCCCTTCTCATCCTACCCCATCCCTTACCTTACCTTCCCATCCCTTCCCATCCCCTTCTCATCCCATCCCATCCCATCCCTTCCCTTACCTTCCCATCCCAATCCTTCCCTTAACATCCCTTCCCATCCCCTTCTCATCCCATCCCATCCCATCCCTTACCTTACCTTCCCAATCCTTCCCTTAACATCCCTTCCCATCCCCTTCTCATCCCATCCCATCCCATCCCTTCCCTCCCCATCCCAATCCTTCCCTACACCAAAGTATTCACCTTCCACTAGTTAAATCATCAGCTGTTAGTCAGGGAAATTTACATATACTTAATTAAGGAGGCAATACACTTCTTTTGGTATATTAGAAAGACTTCAATTCCTTCAAACTATGTCAGGAAACAGGACCAGAATAACCAAAATAAAGTAGGTGTACAGTTGCCAAAAAAGGTATTGCGACAACTCTTGATACAACATTAAATATATTAATGTCCATAGTTGTTTGTATGTATTACAGAAGGATATGTATATTTCCTTCTGTTATACATGCTTATAGTCCCTACAAATCGTTGTGGATATTACTAGGGTTAAAGTTCTATCAAGATTTGTCGCAATACCTTTTTTGGCAACTGTACATACAGTATATATAAAATTTAAAATATGGTAAGGAAAGTGTGGCCAAGTGGGTACCGCCAGCAGAGATAAAAAAACAGACTAAGGTTGGATATTAATAGAAGCAAAATGATGGAGAGGGAGAGGGAGGGAAGAGAGGGAGTAGAAGATGGTGGGGAGGGAGGGAGGGGGAGTAGAAGATGGTGGGGAGGGAGGGAGGGAGAGAAATGAGGAGTGGGGGGGGACCAAGATAGAGGAGGGAGAGCAGAACGGAGGAAAAATAAGGGAGGGAAGGAAGGAAGGGTGGAAATGAAAGGAAGTACAGTATTAGGGAAGAGGAAATGTGCAGAGAGAGAGAGAGAGAGAGAGAGAGAGAGAGAGAGAGAGAGAGAGAGAGAGAGAGAGAGAGAGAGAGAGAGAGAGAGAGAGAGAGAGAGAGAGAGAGAGAGAGAGAGAGAGAGAGAGAGAGAGAGAGAGAGAGAGAATGTGAGACGAAAGAAAAGTAAAAGAAATAGGGAAAGAGATAGGGTGGAGGATAGAGGAAATGAAAGTATGATATGATAAAAAAAATACGAAGATTTAACGAAAAGGAATAAAGGTGACAGTACTGTCTCCTTATAGTTCATGCAAATTAGTTCATATTTTATTTTTATATGAATTAAAAAAATAAATAAATAACAATACTCGTTAATTTTTGAGGCTCTATTTTGAAGCTGTTACTTGGAAAATATTACTTGATCAAACTTTTTAAAGTGATTTAATAGACATAAAGAAATTCTTCCATATAGATAACTCTTTCTTTGTTATTTTAATGTCACTGTGCATAATTATTTTTACAATTCCACTTTATAAAATCATGCCATTAAAGTTCTGAGTAGCACAGCAAAATATCCTTGTTGGATAATTTGATACTTCAAAATGTCCTCTTTAAAATGAGACCAGATGCAACGAAATCTGGCCTGAAATAATGGAGTTATATCAATTTAAATGTAAAAAAGTTAAGAAAACGTGCGTCAAAGTTTGGACATACAGTAAAGTACTATACAACATTCTGTACCAGTGTTACCAAACAATCTCTGAAACTGATTGATCTTGCCTTCATCCTGAACCTATTACTAAACTAAGGGTCTTATGGGTTTTATGTGGTATTAAGATAACCACATCTTAGTGTAAATGAGTGACCTTTAATGTCCCAAGTCCCTGTACTTATCAAGATAAAATTAATATCCTTTCCAACACACACACACACACACACATGCACACAAATAATAATAAGTACCATATGTCCCTAGTACAGTATAATTATCAAGTACTATCATTTCACACACATACACACGCACACACAAATAATAATAAGTACCATATATCCCTAATACAGTATTTTATAAAGTACAGTATATGTCTTTTCATACACATACACACACACACACAATGAACTAGTATTTCTTATAGACTGTATGATCAAATAAAAAGGAGAAAAACAAGAGGGAACTGCTTATACATGAAGAAATGTCATCATATTGCTACAAGAAAATAATTATACATACACACATATTCCTAAAACACAAATATTTAGTGTCTGAAATATATAGGCTAAAATAATGTAAGTATATAAAACTCACCATCAAAGGACACATCACTATTGAGGATGTCATCATTATTAAGTTAAAATATTCGAAACCTTCATATTTTTCACTCTAAGGATATGAATGTTTCGAATTTTTTATCTTGTGGATCGGGATTCGAATTTCTGACTGGCCCAACATTGGCAACGCGAGTGGAGAAACGCGGAAGTGGAGCCAACTGTACTCTTATATGCAACATGTAAACACTGAAGTCAAACATAATTATTCAGGAACTCATCACCATCAAAAATATATATCCCTTTACTAGATGTTGCACTGCATATTGGCTTATCAAATTTTTTTTTTCTCTTGTTGGTGGCACTAGAAAAAGATTCAAGAGATGAAATATTACAAGAGTCGAGTTGTGGTTAGAAACACCATTACCGGTACCAACCTGTTGCTCTCTATAAGCTGTTGTCCTCTCTCTCTCTCTTCCTCTTTGTTGTCCTCTCCCTCTCTTCCTCTTTGTTGTCCTCTCTCTCTCTTCCTCTTTGTTGTCCTCTCTCTCTCTTCCTCTTTGTTGTCCTCTCTTCCTCTTTGTTGTCCTCTCTCTCCTCTCTTTCACTTTATTTGTGGCTTCTATCCTTGATGTCAGTAGTTCTGAGTGTCTCTTTCTAATGTTTTCTCTCACCCGTGATCAACGCTGGAAAATGACAACAAATGCTCATCAGAGATACGACTGATACGTACTTCCATAAATTATATCTCTATAATATGTATACTGGTGGTGTCTGGCATCTCACCAACCATTGTCCAGTGTCCAACCCAATGACTATAAAAAGGATGATAGGAAAGCTCATTAATCACTACTATGAACCCCCTTCAAGGAGTTTCACAAGCCGCATGTAGATGGCGCTGGCTGTTGTAGTAGTGTGTCGTCTGCAAAAAAAGAAAAAAACAACAGAGCCAAGAGTTAACGGCGATATGTATATTTCGGTTCCTTTACACTTAATCCAATAATTCACTTAAAACCAGATACATTGAATGATATGAATTACTCTATATAATGCCTGTGGTCACTGTAAGTTATAATTTGAGTAAACATAAGGATGTAGTGAATTAATTATGCAGGTGTTATTATATATTTCCGAAAGAAATGTGCGACGAAATGTAAAGCGTGTTTATGTTAGTGCATAAACATAATTTTATTTGTACTGCATTTATGTCTTGTACATGCATGATCTTGTGTGTTGTTATACAGTACTGTACTGTGTTACATAGTTCTTAGTTGTGTGTGTTTTTATTTCATATACCTTTATTGGGATGTTGTAGGCCTACTTGTACAGCATGTCGTTGGTTGCTATGCTACATCTGTGACAAAATTATTTTCCCCAATAAAACAATTATTTGTTTAAGGTTGTGTCTTTATTCCTGTCATAATTCGTCTGGAGTTTAGTATGATACATGTGAACCAGGCCCAAACTTGCACACCTAATACGCAGGTATGTTTTTATGATGATAAAAGTAATTGGTAATATAAATGTGTGTAATTGCAATTTATTAGGTGTTGCAAACTCCAACAATTTAGACAGTCATTATGTAGCCTAATGATGTAGGTATTTATGTAACAGGTATTATTACAATTATGACTTTCATTTAGCCTACTCTCAGTGCATAACATGCACAAACAAATATTGAAAATCAGGCGGATTATGCACAATAGAAGTTAGGCATTGATTAAAATTAGAGGAGTTAGTCCTGTACTGTAGGCTACATTAGTTATGAGATTTTATATAAGTTACTCCTGAAATTTTAATTATCTACAATTTAGATAAGTTACTCCTGAAATTTAATTATCTAAGCAGTATATAGATGGCGTTGTCGGCCGTTCGTGAGGTTCCAGTTTGTGCTTTGTTTTGTGATTTTCTATTGGTCGAGAGGAGAGCTTTCCTATCATTCTTGTATAGTCATTGGTCCAACCTCTCTAAGTGTTGCCATATTAAAGTTGCCAAGTAGCATATTACAAAACACTAGAAAAATTGCAAAAATATCGCTGAAAAAAAAATAGTGAAGACGTGTTTACACTGCCGAGTCACCCACGTACATACGTTAGCCTGGGACTTAATTCAAATTATTCAATACCAGGGCGTACAGGGCGTAAATATTGGCGTATTTCAAATTGCCAGGATGTAGGATGCATATTCCCGTTCTAGGACTCATTTAAATCTATAGCCACGCCACCTCGGTAGGTTAGATTAGGTCAGGTTAAAGTTAAGGTTGGGTTGGGGGTCAAGGTTTTACAACTCTGGTAACTCTTCGTGGGAAACACATTAAGAATATTTTCGCAACTGAGACCAGGATTAGGTTTTGAGTTACGACTCGAGCGTCAAACAAGCTTCAGCCCAACCACACTGAACCACTTGCTGGCACAGAACGCGAAAATGATCCCGGGATTGGGATTCGAAAACTGACTTGGCCTTGGGTTTGGGGACGCTTGGTATTGGCGGACAAAAACTGACATGGATCGTACGTAACAAGTGCTTTTGTCGTCAAGCGTGGGATAAGGAAGCTAAAAGGAAGTGAATATAAATTATACAGTATAATATGTGGTACTTGCCATGTTAAACACACACATATGCTTATTAAACCAAATTTACAATGCCGTACTGTACATTATTCACCTCTCCCTATAAGTATAAAGGTAGCAAGATTATAGAATTAGTCAGACCTAACATAACCAAATCTGGACCGGGATAAACCACCCTAAAACTATCAAAACTTAGGTGAAGACAATATTATACCCTTGACGTCATTCACTAAATTCCTCACCAATTTGGACTCCTATACTGTACAGTCGGCGGCAAAAGTCGTGTCGCCTCACTTGCTTCACCGAGACAGGCAGTGTTCATGGACTCGAGAAATATACACGTTTTTTTTTTCACCTAATAATCTCGAGTCTATGAACATCGCGGGCCTCGGTGAAGCAAGTGAGGCGACAGGACTTTTGCCGTCGACTGTACATGCCATTTCAGTATCACCAAGGTCAGCATAATTTTTGACCAGTATAAAACTGTTCTAGGCAATAACCTCTTTTTCGTGTGTGTGCCTTCTGAAATGAACGTATTTTGTACTTTAGACTGTGATTATTAGTTTCATGAAAGCCTATTTTGTGTTGAACTGACTCTACATGTATTTAAAACAGCCTGTTGCACTTAAAATTTATATATTTTCACGTACAGTCACTCATAAAAGTTAAGCCCCCCCCCCCCCCAGGCCAGTCACCTCCTTATATCTTTACTTGTGATATCGGTTCTGGCAACAGTGTACGTGACGTCAGTGATGGCGCTTGAGAGATGAAGTTGATCTGCTCGATTCAATTGGAACTAAGGGTAGATGAGACGAAGCATGAGTTGGAATAATGTTTCGAGCAAACCAACCTTCCTCCAAACACCACACACACACACACACCAACACCACCTCTGACGTCAGGTACAATGTTACCAGAACCGTTATTACACGAGATAAAAGGTGTCTTATGTATGGGGGGAGTCTTTCCTTTTATGATTGACTGTATGTACTTCGTGTCCTTGTGGTTCGTCATATGCATTTGTATTTACGTTTCCCAAGCTCAGGCAAGCTCTTCCAATCACTGCTCTGGACTATTTGTTTGTTTGGATACGAAGGCAGTGTTGATTTTAGCGGCTGTATGCTTTGCTCGTCTTCGTATTATATCGGCCGACAAAAACAGTACCGGGCACCTAATCTTATTGAGGACAGAAAGATGTCTATACCGTACCTAATGTAACGTGGCCCTAACTTATTAATATACCGTAGTTACTGAATTCTCCATTTGCACGAATACGAATTTACACATCCCCTACCCACCTATCTCACTCTCTCTCTCCTGTAACTACCCACCTCCCTCCCTGTTTCTCTCTCTCTCTCTCTCTCTCTCTCTCTCTCTCTCTCTCTCTCTCCTGTAACTACCCACCTCCCTCCCTGTTCCTCTCTCTCTCTCTCTTTCCTGTAACTACCCACCTCCCTCTCTGTTCCTCTCTCTCTTTCCTGTAACTACCCACCTCCCTCCCTGTTCCTCTCTCTCTCTCTCTCTCTCTCTCTCTCTCTCTCCACACACACATTTTCAGGAAGGTTAAAATTAGCCTCATAAATAGAGTAATGATCCACAGATTAAAATTTTACCTCCATCATCTTAGTTCCACACCTGCCACCCACCACGTCAACATACAGAGGGGGGGGGGGAGATGATGGGGGAAGAGTTGAAGGGGGGAGGGGGGAGTTGATGGGGGAGGGGGGAGTTGAATGGGACAAAGAGTTGATGGGGGAGGGGGAGTTGAATGGGACAAAGAGTTGATGGGGGAGGGGGAGTTAAATGGGGGGGAGTTGAAGGGGGAGTTGATGGGAGTGGATGTGAAGGGGAAATAGTTGAAGAGGCCAAAGAGTAGAATACAAAGGAAGTGCAGACAACAGGAGGCTTATAGTGGACTTTTACGAGGCTCCTCCCCACCCACCACTCCCACCGGGTATATCGGTTGGATAAATAGATAGAAAATAACACCTTGTTTGCTATAAAGGCTGGAATCTTATATATACATTCGCCTATAACACTCTTCCTAATCTCACTTTGTCTATTCACTGTTGATATGTAACGCCCGTAGTTTAAAAAAAAAATTGAGGGCCCTTACTGGAGCTCTATGAATTCTCCAAACTACTCCAGGCAACAGATTCCCTATTCGAAACACTGAAGCGTTTTGTGGCCTGGATTATTTGGAGGGTTCATAGAGCTCCAGTAAGGGCCCTCAATTTTTTTTTTTTAAACTACGGGTGTAAGCAAGTCACTTTCGACGATACAATGTTCTATCCCAACACAAGTGATGCCAGATAAAAACAACAACAACTCTTCATTATCCTGCCCACATAGCGCCTTTGAGGGGGAGCTGGGTTGATGGGGGAAGAGTTGAAGGGAGAAGAGTTGAAGATAGAAAAGTTGATGGGGAAAGAATTGAAGAGGGGGAGTTGAAGGGAGAAAAGTTGATGGGGAAAGAATTGAAGAGGGTATAAGAATACGAATTTCACACAGCTTCTGTATGGCGGTCGTGTGTGTATGTGTGTGTGTCTGTGTCCTGTGTGTGTGTGTGTGTGTGATGATGATGATTGATTGTGATGGTGTGTGTGTGTGGTTGAACACACACACACACATACATACACACTCCATACTGAACACACATGTACACACACTCCATACTGAACACACACACAAACACACACACACACACACACATACATACTCATCGATAAGAGAGTTTGGACAGTGGCTGGTACACCACCCATGGACAGAGGTGACAGAACCACTAGACGTCCACATTAAATGGCACAACTACGTCAACACCACTACAGAGGCCTACCATCACTACTTCCCCACCAAGACCATCCGTGTACATCCAGCTGACACCCCATGGATGACACCACGAATAAAGCGGCTGTTACAGCAGCGAAACAGGCACTACTACACCGACCCAGTCCAGTACAGAAGCCTTAGAAACAGGGTAATAAGGGAGATTAGGACTGCCAAGGCTTGCTACTACCCTGAAAAAGTGCAACACTTAAAACAGGCCAACAACAGACAATGGTACTCCAAGATTAAATCTCTCTGTGGTTTACAAAAACAATCTCCCTCCTTCCCCTGTACTTCACACCTTTCTCCTGATAATGCGGCTGAGGCGCTTAACGGTCACTTTGCCGCTATCTGTCAAACTCTCCCCCCTCTTCAGACCAGCCTTCTCCCTGCCTACCTCCTCTCCCCATCTCCACTCCCGTCTGTCCATGAGGCTGAGATTGCCAAAATGATAACCTCATTTAAATCTAACAGATCCACCACACCTCATGACCTCCCCATTAAAATTTACAAGGAATTTGCCCCTGAACTAGCCACGCCCCTCTGCTCCATAATCAACGCCTCCCTCGCTCAAAATGCTTGCCCTGCTGACTGGAAAATTTCCTACGTCACTCCCATCCCTAAAACTCCCACCCCACAAACCTTTAATGACCTAAGACCAGTTGCCATCACACCTCTCCCTAGCCTCCTTTGTGAAGATTTCGTATTTAACTGGTCTTATTCACAAATTAGCAAACAGCTAGACACTCGTCAGTACGGCAACATCAAATCCACCTCCACTTCCCACTGCCTAGTCAGCTTCCTTGAGTTTATCCACAGCCACTTGGACAAACGTAACACTTCTCTCGCCCTTGCTTTTGTAGACTTTAGGAAAGCGTTTGATCTTGTAGACCACACTGTTGTCATCAACAAGGCCATTAACCTGGGACTCCACCCTAACCTGGTAGCTTGGCTGACTGACTTTCTCACAGGAAGGCAGCAGGCGGTCCGTTATCAGGGCTCTATATCTCCCCTGCAACAGCTGACTTGCGGCGTGCCACAAGGAAGTAAAACTGGACCACTCTCATTCCTCATGCTGATCAATGATGCCCTCACCGACACCCAGCATCGATGGAAATACGTGGATGACTGCACGGTTGGCATCCCAGTCAACACCAGGACGCCAGATTATAACCCACTGCAAACCACCCTCGACAGACTGCAGACGTGGACAGAACATAACAATGTCTCTATCAACCACACCAAGACCGTGGTGATGCACGTCTGTACCTCATCTACAGCTGTGCCGCCCCCCCAGCTCACAATTGGCCCTCATCCACTCCAAGTCATCCACTCCTTCAAGCTTCTCGGCATCACAGTGGATGATAAATTATCATGGAAGCAACATGTAGCTAGGATGGTTAAGGTAGCCTCTTACAAACTATACATGCTGCGCAGACTCAGGTCTCTGGGGACTCCAACAGGGGATTTGAAGGTAGTCTATACCACCTTCATATTACCCTCCCTACTGTACTCCTCCCCAGTGTGGTCTTCATCTCTCACTAAAACACAGCAACAACAGCTGGAGAAAGTACAGAAGAGGGCATGCAGGGTCATACTTGGCCCTGCCTACACCAGCTACAATCATGCCCTCACCACCCTGAGTCTGCTCAGCCTGACAGTCATGTATGAGCAAGCCCTTATCAAGTTTGGAGAAGGCTTGTTAAGTAACCCACGTCACCGTCACCTACTACCACCTAACGCTCCTCCATTAGCCAGGGCTACCCGACACCAAAACAAACTGGTGCCGCTCAAAGCCCCTCGCACTGACCGCTATCGCCATAGCACTATTCACACTTTAGTGCGAACGATAAACAATTAAATTAACATGTACTGTATGTCTCCAAGTTGTAGCATTAGTTCTTAGAATTAAGAATTAATATTAATGTAATTTTTCCCCTATGTATATTTTCAGTCTCTGACTGCCATGTAAATAAACCGTTAATTATTATTATTATTATTATTACACACCAGAGAATGAAGGAATTAGATAAATGAGAGATAAATGAAGGAAAATGAAAGATGAAGAATGAAGATAAATGAAGGAAAAATGAAGGAAAACGTAGACCTTAAAAACATACATACATACATAGATAGATAGATACATACATACATACATACATACATACATACATAAATACATACATACATATATACATACATACATACATACAGTTACCCTCATTCCTAAAACCGTTCAAACATACATACACATACATAGTTACATACATATATACATTTCCTTCATTCCTATATAAAACCGTTCAAATATACATGCATACATACATACAGTTCTATCCATTCTTACAGGAGTTCAAATATACACACATACATACATACATACATGCAATTATCTACAATCAGTTGAAAGAGAGAGAGAGAGAGAGAGAGAGAGAGAGAAAGAGAGAGAGAGAGAGAGAGAATATACAGTCTTTCTACACATCCCACTACACATCTCTCTCTCTCTCTCTCTCTCTCTCTCTCTCTCTCTCTCTCTCTGTGCTTTTGTATGTGTGTGTGTATGCATTTGTGTGTGTGTGTGTATGCATTTGTGTGTGTGTGTGTTTGCATTGTGTGTGAGTGTTTGTATGTATGTGTGTGAGGTTAAAGTTTTTTTGTATACAATTGAGGAAGTTGTGGATAGCATACGTAATGACACACACACACACACACACACACACAGAAATACACGCACAAACACATAGAAACACACACACATTCGCACATGGGAGGGGAGGGAGAGGGGGGGGGGTAAGAGGGAGGGGGGTCAACAGGAGATATTAACAGACGGCTAACGTGTGTGTGTGTGTGTATGTCCTGTGTGTGTGTGTGTGTGACAGGAAATGTACTACCAATGTGTATACCCCTCCCCTCCCCACCACCACCCCCACCCACCCAACCCCTTCCCAGCCCATTTTTTTTAATTATTTTAAGTTTTTTTATATTTATTTTATATTTATTATAATTATATTTATTTATAATTATTTTATATTTACATTTAGAAAAAGTCCAAAACCTCTAGGGAACATTGCCGCTAAAGACCATAATTATGAAGTTATTTAAATACAGAGTGGGAAATTATTTTTACGTGAAATCCTTTATTATTATTATTAATTAGGTAAAAACAATCGCAGTAATAATAATTATTGACATGGAAAATTACACGTTGTCGCGATTTTACGAGTCAAATATATGTAAACAAAATCGCAGTAATAATTCTTATGAAAAATTACATGTGGTCGCGATTTTACGAGACAAATATATGTAAAAAAAACACACAAAAAAATAGCTGCAATATCATGAAAGAGAACAACACGTGATCGCGAATTAAACTGCTTGAGTGTACGCTTAAAGTGTTATAGTTTTCTGTGATACCAAGAAACGGAGTTTTTTTTTATATATATAGGGATAACTCTTTTATTTTTCCATCTCTCACTATTTTTTTCATGATATCACTGGCTTGCTTACTGTTATTATTTACATATAATTTCCTCACATTAATTTCCCACCATGTATTAGATAACTTCATTAGTCTTTAGTGGCTACATTATCTTAAAAATAAATAAAATAGATTAACTTAAAAAAACAAAAAAAACAGAGTGTAATTTGGGGTTTATTGATATTATTATGCTGAAGGATGTGAATGTAACTAAAAGATTATTATGTAAAGACAAGTTAGGTATGTAAGGATTTGTAAAGATTTGCATGGATGTGTTCCATATTGGCTACCATATATAATTAGTGACATATAGGCAGGGGCGTCATGTTATATATATATGATTATAAAAAAAATAATAGTGGCATAATTATTGGCAGGGGCTGACGTTATTTCATTTTTTTCTGGGGGGGGGGGAGGAGGCAAAGGTTTAACACATATAAGCTCCCCGAGAAAATGTTTGAAAATGAGCTATTCTATTTTTTATATTTTTTTATAGGAGTTATTTGAATCCCTATACAAAGCTACGATGAGTTAGATAAAGCATGTAAAATAATGCCAATGCAATCATATTTCCTGACACACACACACACACACACACACACGTATCATACAGAAGGCTTAAGGAAGAGAGCAATGTTAGGCTAAGTATTATAAGTTAGTAAAAATAAAGGCTTAGCTAAGAATGATTTAGAACGTATATTTCACATAAAACATGTCAAATTGCTAAGAAAGGTACTACATGACATTTTATTTCACAGGAACGCTTCAACAACAAGCATATTTGTTGTAATGACAAATGAAACTACTACATCAGTGATACCTTCGTGATTACTGCCTTGTAAAGTTATCAACTATAGGTGGAAAAAGTTAAGATTATTAATATGTTTCTTTTCTGAGGCCATAAGTATTAAATCACTTAAGCGATCATATCTCATTGAGGTTCTAAGATTCTAAGGTATGTTTTAACTAAGCTGAGTATTGAAAAGAATTGTTCATTGATGGCAGCTAGTTGTTACTGGAAGGATGATTAACATTTTGACAATCTTCATTATATCTGAATAAGTAAACTGTACGGTGGGAAGACCCAAGAAAAAGTGGAGAACGTGTGTAATGGAAGATAGGAATTTAATGGGAATAGAAGAACATATGGTTAAACGAAAATGATGATGATGATGATAATGGTCTGAGTATATCATATAACTAGCCAACAAATTATAGGTAGTCAAAACACACTACTGTATAATATAATCACACAGACACAATATCACCAACTGTGCTAAATACATTTCAATATAACCATCACATACTGACATTGGTGTGACTACCTTGATGTTGGACACTATAATAGTTCAGCAGCTACTCACTGCCAACCTGTCCCTATTCGAGTGTAATGAATTCCTTTAACAAACGCGTATACGTTCCACCGAACAATTTGAAATACTAATCTATTTTCCATTATTGTACCAACAATACCTTTGACGATTACACATACAATGTGGATATATAATCTATATATATAAAACACTCCGTCTGTCTGTGTGTGTATGTACTTAGCCGCTATGCACAGCCAAATCGTTTGACCTAGAGTAAAAAGTAATACATCATTCTGATGAGTGAAGCCTGGGAAGTGTCCTCGGCCTACAAAATTACCAATGAGGGGGTTGGGGTTCGAACCCCTGCAGTAGGGCTGGGCAGGAACCGTTTTCTTCGGTACTCACGGTTCCGAGTACTCTGACTGGCAGAACCGCCAGAACCGGTTCCACACATTTACTGCCAGTGCAGCATGTAATGTCTCAGAGGTGGATCTGAATTAATTCTTTCTATAGGTGTATGACTCGTGTTAATCAATTATTAAATATGTTTAGGTGTCTCAAACATTAAATAGTATTCTTACCTTATCCCTTTCAAGTGTCAGTTTCATTATAATCTTATTCGTGTTTTTCAATATATGAAGGAAAAGTAGGTGTGGTCGCTCTGAGACATGGTGTTGCAGCACTCACGTTTAAAAGAGTTACTATTTCATTAAGAATTGATACTGAAAAATCATTATACCGCCCCAAAGGGAGGGTGTATTGTTTTCGGTGCCGGATATTTATTTATCTGTTCGTGTGTTTATTATGGTCTAGCGTCCACAGGTTTAGCCGTATGATGTTCATTTTTTTTCTATTGATAGATATTCATCTAAAACAAAATGATTAACTTTTGGGCAAAATCGGTCGAAGGTCAAGGTCACAAGAAAATTAAGATAGCAAAGGGTGAGTGGTCGCTGGCATCTTTAAGGGGCGGTGTTGCCATCGAATGATGCCTTGTTTACTTTGCAATGTATTGGTTCCTTATATAAATATACTTTTGTGGTTGTAAAGCTGGCATGGTTTTTCTGTGAGACCAGCAACCACAACGGATAATGGACTCCTCGAACCCTCCTAATACGTTCACATAAAAATAATTAGAGGAAATTTATTGACAAAACCACATGTAGGATCTTCACCCTGACAACGTCGGGTATCACTGCTAGTGAGTTTTAAAATGTTCCTTATTACAAATGTCAGGTTATGCGTACACTATTATTATTATTATTTTATGGCTAACTGGTTGATTTGGAGGCCCCTGGAAATCTTGAGGGGGAGGGGAGGCAGCACCCCTCGCTGCCACCCTGTAAATGACGCGCTTGAATATAAAGCCGTATTCAAGAACATCTGTGGTGTATACGATGGCGTGTAACGGTACGATGACTCTGTTGTTTGTCAAGGGAGCCATCGTACCGGTACTACAATATCGTATACACCATGAATGTTCTTGAATATTGCCCATAGACTTGGAGGAATAATGGAGGAGAAAACAGGGAAAAGATATGAACTTAAATTTAATTTCCCTATACATGTGCTGTACACTCGCAATCTAAATTATGTATCCAGGCTTACTTCGAATAACCTGATCGTGAGCAATAGTTAGGCGAGCTCAAGCAAATATAAAACAGGATAAGCATTGGTATTGGTTCACTAGTATATCAAATGATTCGAAACCTCAACAAGACCCTGATACAAATTTTGGATCGCGAGTGTACAGTCACGAGCACAAGTTAGTATACAGCTCTGATTAAAAAAAAAAAAAAATGTCACCAATGTAATAATTCCCATGGAGATATTATATCATGTTTTTTTTTTGTTTTTTTTTTACTGTTTCTAGGTATATATTCGATGCACACCTGTATACTTATTAGTGCACGTGACTGTACTATAGGTAAATAAAGGTAGTCACGAAAACACACACACACTTACGCACACAAACATGCACACACTCACGCTTACGCACGCAAACACACACACACACACACACACACACACACACACATATCAACAACTCATGGACATATATACGACTTTCATCCTCCCCAAGTTGACTTACGCATCTCCAGCCTGGTCATCTTCACTAAACATCACACAACAACGCCGGCTGGAGAGGGTACAAAATAGGGCCTGTAAAATCATATTGGGGGTCACCTACACTACATATGACCAGGCGATAATCTCCCTTAATCTACCCTCACTGACAGAGAGACACCATCGTGACCTCCAGACCTTTGGGGAAAAGTTGCTGCTACACCCCACTCCTACCCCCCACCCTACCTCCTCCATCTAGAGCAGCCAGACACTATAACAAACTGAAACCTGTCAAACCAAGAACGGACAGATATAAAAACAGTCCTATTCCAACCATTATAAATATAATAAATAAATAATCATCCTCTCTATACATGTATCATCTTTGTATATATATTACACATCTCACATCATTCGTCCATTTTATCCAACATATCAAGTTATTATGTATGTATATTTTCAGCCCCAGGGCTGCACTCTGTTTAATAAACCGTTTATTATTATTATTATTATTATTATTATTATTATTATTATTAACACACACACAATTAGCAAATCAGCGTTTAATTCCCTACGTCATTAATTACAAATAAGTACTCCATTAGTAGTTATTGTAATAATTGAATAAACCCTATTGATTATCAAGAGTATATCATCACTAACTAACTAATTAACGCATAAATTAACTAACTCATAAACTATCTCATTAACTATCTAACTCATAGAATAACTACCTAACTAATTCATAAACTAACTAACTAATTCATAAACTAATTCACAAACTAAATAACTTTCTAACTAACTATCTAACTCATAAACTATCAAACTAACTCATAAACTAACAAACAAATTAACTAACTAACTAACTCGTAAACAAAAAAAAAAACTTACTAACTCATAAACTAACAAACAAATTAACTAACTAACTAACTCATAAACAAACAAACAAACTAACTAACTCATAAACTAACAAACAAATTTACTAACTAACTAACTCATAAACAAACAAATAAACTCACTAACTCATAAACTAACAAACAAATTTACTAACTAACTAACTCATAAACAAACAAATAAACTCACTAACTCATAAACTAACAAACAAATTTACTAACTAACTAACTCATAAACAAACAAATAAACTCACTAACTCATAAACTAAATTAAGTATTAAGTAGTTAGAAATAAAAGGAGGAGGGAAGGGATAATATATTTGTACACTTCTCTCTCCTATACACACACACACACACACACACACACACACACATAAAACCAATCAAAGCTTCGTAAAAAAACAGCAACGTACAGTGACTCATTTTTAAAGGTCCGAGATTATTGTGTGTGTGTGTGTGTGTGTGTGTTTGTTTGTTTGTTTGTTTGTGTGTGTTGGTGTGTGTTTGTATGTTTGTTTGTTTGTTTGTTTGTGTGTCTGTGTGTGTGTGTTGGTGTGTGTGTGTTTATGAATGTATGTGTGTGTGTGTTTATGTATGTATGTGTGTGTGTTTTTTTTCTTTTTTTTGTATGTTCCAATCAATGTTACCAGCTCAAAATGACATAAACATCTTAGTAAAAATAAAATGAAAACTAAAAATAAAAAAAACACCCAAGTACGGTACACTCGCAATACAAAATGTGTATCCAAGTTTTGTTGAAGTTACGAATAATGAATTTTTTTTACATGTTAGTGAACGAATTATAAAGATTATCCTGTTTCATATTTGTATTCAGGTATTGTTGTTGAAGTTTCGAATAATTTTACATGCTAATGAAACAATTACAAAGATTATACTGTTTCATATTTGTATTCAGGTGCTGTTATTGAAGTTTCGAACCATTTGACATACTAATGAACCAATTACGAAGATTATACTGTTTCATATTTGCTTGAACTCGCTTCATACTCGATCAGGGTATTCGAAGCACCAAGCCTCGATACATAGTTTGGGTTGTGAGTGTATACAGTGATCACGAATTTACGAGCTAGAGTGTACACCGTCACTCACAATAATAATTACCAACATCTTGGAATACGAAACGAACTAACTAATTCACAAACTAAATAACTTTCTGACTAACTTTCTAACTAACTTTCTAACTAACACAAACTATCTAACTAACTAAATTATAAACAAAAAACAAACTAACTAACTAAGTAATTAACTCATAAATTATCTAACTAAATAACTAACACATAAACTATCTAACTAAATAACTAACACATAAACTATCTAACTAACTAACTAACTCATAAACTAACTAACTAACTAAATAACTAACACAAACTATCTAACTAACTACCTTATAAACAAACAAACAAACTAACTAACTAAGTTATTATTGAGGAGGTCTGTTTTCTGGCACAGTTTGGAGGAATCAGTAGGCCTCCCAATTTACCAACAAGAAAAATGTCCCCTTTAATTAAATCGCTTTATAAAAATCCCTTCAAAAGCAGATTAAAAAAAAAAATTATATTACGAGTTATGCTCTCTCTCTCTCTCTCTCTCTCTCTCTCTCTCTCTCTCTCTCTCTCTCTCTCTCTCTCTCTCTCTCTCTCTCTCTCTCTCTCTCTCTCTCCTGTTTTGACGAAGGAGCAGAGCAGAATTTTTGAGGTTAACTGAACGTGTATGAAGTAAGTAGCCAAGGTGTGTGTGTGTGTGTGTGTGTGTCCCTGTGTGTGTGTGTGTGTGTGTGTGTGTGTGTGTGTGTATCCTTTTGTGTGTGTGTGTGTATCCTTTTGTATGTATGTGTTTTTCCCTGTGTGTGTGTGTTTTTTCCCTGTGTGTGTGTGTGTGTGTGTGTGTGTGTGTTAAGATACTGAACTCCGGCACAGCTGGGAACGCGGCCAAAACCAGCTGTACCAAATCGTCCGGAAGAAATAACCAAGATAGCTGGCCGGTGAAGGCAGGTGTGGTGAAGTGAGGGTGAAGTGATTGGCTGGCTCACACACACACACACACACACAGGGACACACACACACAGGGATAAAACACATACACACAGGGATAAAACACATACACACAGGGATAAAACACATACATACAAAAGGATACACACACACACACACACACACACACACATACAACACACATCCTGGTCCTGGTGGTCCTGGTGATGAGTTTAGGACGAATGGTGGACCCTGTGACATGTTGATGTACAGTACAGTATCCCCACCTGTAATACTCATCTCTCTCTCTCATGTCCATCCCCAGCGACACACAGGGACAGTGGGATCATGGAGAGGAGGGACTGTTCGAGGTAATAACATTTCCGTCTGCCCTCATAAGAGCAAGCTGATCAGGGATGTTGTTTGTCGGTGCCCTAATGTTGTCCTTTATTCATCTTTTC
>JAWZYT010005755.1:0-15000 GCA_034508575.1 Petrolisthes manimaculis | reverse complement strand
TATTATTATTATTATTATTATTATTATTATTATTATTATTATTACGAGGTGCTGCAAAATCATACACGTGTTGTTCTTCATTACCAAGATATTTACTACTGTATAATATATATATATATATATATATATATATATATATATATATATATATATATATATATATATATATATATATATATATATATATATATATATATATATCCTTTGGTTGGTCTGTGTTATTTTTTATTCATAAGGTTCATTCACCCAGAAAAAAAAAAAAAAAAAAAAAAAAAAAAAAAAAAAACCAGTGTCCCTATTCTCTTTCTATGTCCTTCCTGCTTGCTGTCTCACCTCTCTCTCTCTCTCTCTCTCTCTCTCTCTCTCTCTCTCTCTCTCCTTCTTCTGGCGCTATGTGACTTCATAATCAATCAATCAATCAATTAATTCACCAGAGACAACAGGACTTATGATCGTGACTGTACACACAAATAATAATAATAATAATAATAATAATAATAATGATAAAAAAAAAAAAAATAATAATAATAATAATAACAAAAAATATATATATGCATTTATTTACAAGTTATATACGTACACATATTGATGGCCTGAATGATATCTGCAATAATCATATAAAATTCAACCAGTAATAATAATAATAATAATAATAATAATAATAATAATTGTGAGAAGTATAAAATATATTTATTTTTTCTTATTGAACTGACAATCTGACTAATGATATGCTTGTGTGTGGAGAGAAGAGGAGAGAGAGAAATACACACACACACACACACACACACACATACACACACACACACACACACACACACACACATTTCCCATAGACAGACATATGCACAAAAAAAAAAAAAAATCCCATTAATAGAAATATAGATAAACAGAAATGTAGACAGATAGAAATATACATAAACATTACCCACAGATAAAAAATAATATAGACAGAAAATTAAGATATAAATATAAATAGACAGAAATGTAATAGTCAAGACAGAAAAAATATACAGAGAATAATATAGGTAGATAGAAATGTAGATAGAAATACACATAGATAGAGAGTAATGTAGGTAAATATAAATATAGAGATAAATATACACACACACACATGAAATAAATCTCCATAATCAGGTATTGTGTTCATTGTTATAGTGATTCCAGTTTGCCTTTGTAGTGAAAAGGAAGCCACAATAATACACCATTATCAATACACCAACACCCACTCACTCACTCATTCACTCATTCACTCACTCATTCACTCATTCACTCACTCACTCACTCATTCACTCACTCATTCACTCATTCACTCTCAGTAAAGAACAGTGTTAAAGGGGTATAGTATATAGTGTAAAGTCATGGTCTAATGTACTGCAACACCTTCCAATGAGATGGCTTCGAAAAATGATCCGAAACTATAGCTGTTGGTGTGCAATTTGGGTTCATAAAATTAACTCAAATAGCTCGTTTTTATTCACCAGGTTGCAGTACATTAGACCATCACTTTACGTAGAGTTGAGCAAGTAGAATGTGCAAGACAAATATGAGTGTATATAGCAATATTTTTTTAGTTTTTTGTAATAAACCCTGGTATTTTTTATCAATGCTTCACACATAAGACTCCAGAACCAATGTAAAGTGGAATGTGACTGACTGAAATTGTGAGTAGTAGCCAGATACTCATATATATACTCATATTTTACTGGCATTTTCTACTTGTTCAACTGTAAAGTCATGGTCTAATGTACTGCAACACCTTCCAATGAGATGGCTTCGAAAAATGATCCGAAACTATAGCTATGGTGTGTGCAATTTTGGTTCATAAAATTAACTCAAATAGCTCGCTTTTATTCACCAGGTTGCAGTACATTAGACCATCACTTTACAGCCATGGAGTAGTGGAGAGCAACTGAACAGAAGTCGAAAAAGTGAGTCTTCTAAACCTCTCTCAACGTTGCAATGGTATGAAAAATTCACTCGTTCGAACTTTATTCAGTTGCTCTATAACACTCCTTGAAGTTTCGAATCATTTGACATACTAGTGAACCAAATACAACACTCATCCTGTTTCATATTTGCTTGAGTTTGCTTCATACTCAATCAGGCTATTCGAAGCAACAAGCCTGGGTTGAAGCTTCGAATAAATCCACCAATTCACCAACCAAGTCATTCCAATGGAGATCTTTTCGTGCATCTATATTTTTTACTGTGTCTATTGGTATTCGAAGCACACCTGGATACTTATCAGTGCTCGTGACTGTACAATGACAAGCACACTTACTTTCCTTCGTCCTTCATTCCTGGGACAGATTTACTCCGTTTCCGATTCGCCGGTGGCCAAAAAAAAAAAAAAAAAAAAAAAAAAAAAAAAAAAAAAAAAAAATGGAGTCGGTCTGTAGGTTAGGTTAGGTTAGATTAGGAGTGAAAGGTGTTACGATAGATTAAGTTAGGTTATTATATACATTATAATTAGGGTTGATTGATTGATTGATGAAAGCTAAGGGTTAAACTAAAGATAAACCTGTGTAATTCAGTGTTGGTTGTCTATGTATGTGAGTGAAAGGTATTGGTTGGTTGGTTGGTTGTTTGGTTGGTAGTGTAGATGTTGGTTGTTTGGTTGGTTGGTGTTGGTTGGTTGGTTGGTTGGTTGGTTGGTTGGTAGAGTAGGTGTTGGTTGGTTGGTTGGTTGGTAGTCTAGGTATTGGTTGGTTGGTTAGTTGGTTGGTTGGTAGAGTAGGTGTTGGTTGATTGGTTGGTTGGTTGGTTGGTTGGTAGTGTAGGTATTGGTTGGTTGGTTGGGAGTCTAGGTATTGGTTGGTTGGTTGGTAGTGTAGGTGAGAGACATCATGAGACATATACTTTGATAATAAAGCTGAAGAAGACTGAAGGTTAAGCCACCCCACTTTCCCAGGAGGGTGTGAAAATATAGGTCGGAAGGGTGGGGTGAAATGAGGGGTGTGGAAAGGAGGGATTGAAGTGAGGGGAGGGGTGGGATGTTGAGGGGAGGGAAAAGTGATATGAGGGGAGGGGTCAAGTAGAGAAGAGAAAGGGGGGAGGGGGAGGAAGAGGGGAGGCAAACGAAAGGTCGGAAGGGAGGGTCAGGGAAGGAGGGGAAATGAAGGGCAGGGGAAAGAAGGGAGGAAAGGGGTCAGAGAGAGAGGGAGGGAGAGGGGTAAGAAGGAAGGAGAGGGGTCAGAGAGAGAGGGAGGGAGAGGGGTAAGAAGGGAGGGGAAGAGGTAAGAAGGAAGGAGAGGGGTCAGAGAGAGAGGGAGGGAGAGGGGTAGGAAGGGAGGCTGTCCAAAAAAGGAACTAAGAAGGAGTGAGGGCAGGTAGGTGAGGGGTGAGGGCAGGTAGGTGATGGGTGCGGCAGGTAGGTGAGGAGTGAGGCAGGTAGGTGAGGGGTGAGGCAGGCAGGTGAGGGGTGAGGCAGGCAGGTGAGGGGTGAGGCAGGCAGGTGAGGGGTGAGGTAGGCAGGTAGGTACAGTATAGTGAGGGCCAGCCAGACTTCCCCCATGCACCACCTTTCCCACTGAGAACAGGTAACACGTCAGTAGTAATAATGCACTGAGTCTTTATAAAGTTGCCTGCCACACTGTAACCTCACTGTCTATCCACATACACACACACACCGCCTGCATACACACAATATCTATCTACACACACACACATCTCTATGCCGTACTGATCGCTACAAGAACAGCGCAATCCCCACTATCATCAAACACCTTAATAGTTAATTCTCTAGTTAAAACTATATCAAACACACACACACACACACACACACATAGTCAACACAATAAATAACTCCTAAGAATAACACACACACACACACACACACACAGAGGCCTACACAGCACCTCAATATTAATCCCCCCCCATTAATCCTAATCCTGACCTGACACCACTACCCTCCCAGGACATGTACACATGTACAGTCCTATTGTATATTGTGTTTTTTTCTATGTTCAATTTATTATTCATCCTTAATATTTATACATGTATTCATTCATTCATCCTCATTCTATTTTTATTTTTAAATGTATTATGTATATTTTCAGCCTATCAGCTGCCATTTACTAATAAACCGTATATTATTATTATTATTATTATTATTACTATCCACACACCGCCTTCACACACACACACAATCTTTATCCACACATACACACACACATTTCTATCCACACAAAGCCTTCACACACACACACAATCTCTATCCACACACACACACAATCTCTATCCACACACACACACAATCTCTATCTACACACACACACAATCTCTATCTACACACACACACACACACACACACACACACACCGTTTGCATACACACAATATCTATCTACACACACACACACACACATCCGTATTATGCAAATCAAAATCATCCAATGTGTATTTTTTCTTAAAGGTAATTCGAAAAATCGTACAAACACCAAAAATAATAACATCAATCTAATTTATCCATGCAGTCTTTAGAACAAAATTATTTATGAACAGCGTAATCTCTTTGGGTCCTAAACTTTTCAACAAAATGTCGATTGATAAGAAACTTGTTCAGACCACCAATTGTAAAAAAACAAAAAAACAACAAAAACAAAACAAAAAAACTATGTACTCTATCAACAACATTTTTCATCTATTTTCCTAGTTCAATTAATTATATTATCTTATAAGAATTTGTCTTCAGTTTAGTTCAATTCATATTTTATTTAATTACACACACACAATCTCTATTCACACACACACATACACATTTTTTCCCACACACACATTCACACATCTCTATCCACTCACATCTTTTCACACACACACACACACACACCTATATTGAAGGAGCTTGTTTCGTGGCATAGTCAGGAGGAATCAGAATCCAACAAGACTCAACACACACACACACACACACACGAACACACACACACACACTCACAGCATGGTTCCTTAGAATAGAGTTGCCTGTGGGATTGATGTGGCAACTGTGACCCCCATGCACCAGACGCATGGAGACATTGTACACGGGGAAATATTCAGCCTCGTAAATCATGAAGAAGGCCAAACTAAAGGGGGTCTAACCAGGACTTATACACACCCGTAGTTTTAAAACATTTGAGGGCCCTTACTGGAGCTCTATTTATGAACCCTCCAAATAATCCAGGCCACAAAACGCTTCAGTGTTTGTTTCGAAGAGGGAATTTGTGGCCTGGAGTATAGTTTGGAGAATTCACAGAGCTCCATGCAGTAAGGGCCCTCAAATGTTTTAAAACGATTGGTGTCACAACCATTTTTGCACCGTCCTCTGGTCAAGTAAAGCGTTTCTCCGACATCCAGCTCGTTGATAAGGTGACCAAAGGATACTCACTCATGATTAGTATCGGAGGAAAACTGACCAGAGAACGAATGACGAAGGAAAGGAGGGAGATGTAAGTGAAAACAGTGTGTGTGTGTGTGTGTGTGTGTGTGTGTGTGTGTGTGTGTGTGTGTGTGTGTGTCTCTCTCTCTCTCTGTGTGTGTGTGTGTGTGTGTGTGTGTGTGTGTGTGTGTGTGTGTGTGTGTGTGTGGTGCCTGCCGTTCGTCTCTGGTCAGGGATTTTGTATCACGAGTGTACATTGGAGTGCCTTGATTCCTCCAAAGTATGCCAGGAAACAGGACCAGATGAACAAAAATAGTGGTGTTCTGTTGCTTGAATGAGTTTGGAGGAATCATTATCACCAAAAATATCCAAACTCTACCCTCCCTTTAAGGGGGTGTGGGAATAGGGGGACAGGCTTGGGGGGTTGGGGGGGTGTAGGAGTAGGGGGACAGACTTGGGGGGGTTTGGGAGGTTAGGGGTGTGTGCGGGAATAGAGGGACAGGCTTTCTACCCCCCAAAGCCTGTCCCCCTATTCCCGCACCCCTCCAGTCCCCCCATCCCCCCAAGCCTGTCCCCTATTCCCTAATTTGAATGAAGATCTTATTATGAATTCTGCAAACTACTCCAGGCAACAGATTCCCCATTAGAAATACTGAAGGGTTCTGTGGCCTGGATTATTTTGGAGGATTCATGGAGCTCCAGTAAGGGATCTTAAATTTTTAAAGCCTATTTTACTCATTAATAAATAAATATGAATACTACTGTGTAAATGTACTGACTAATTCATAATAAACTACCCTGTGTTTATATTTACTACTACTACTACTACTACTACTACTACTACAACAACTACTACTACTACTACTACTACTGTACATGTTAGTACTTAGAACATATCCATAAGTATACTATTATTCTACTTACTACTACTATTACTATTACTACTACTACTACTACTACTACTACTATTACTATTACTACTACTACTACTACTACTACTACTACTTACTACTACTATTACTATTACTACTACTACTACTACTACTGTACTGTAATGGGTTAGTTAAAAACATATCACTACAATCTCCAACTTTATTATTATTATTGTTATTATTGTTATTATTATTATTATTATTATTCAACAAAGGTACACACACTCACACTCGCTTGCTGTCCATACGTATTTATATATATATAGTAATTATATCTAGGGGGAAGTTATTAAGATGTAGATACAGTCGCGAGCACTGATAACTATAACAGCTTGGGTTGGTGGGTTGGGTTGGGTTGAAGCTTCGAATAATCAGGTCATCTATTTTTTTATATTTACTGTGTCTATAGGTATTCGAAGCACACCTGGTATACTTATAAGTGCTCTTGACTGTACTGTGGAGAAATGGATGATATACTGACTGACATCCTCCAAATCATGCCACGAAACACATAGATAGACTTTCTCTCTGTGTAATAATTAACAATAACTCTCTGTATAATAATTAACAGTAACTCTCTGTATAATAATTAACAGTAACTCTGTATAATAATTAACAGTCACTCTCTGTATAATAATTAACAGTAACTCTCTGTATAATAATTAACAGTAACTCTCTGTATAATAATTAACAGTCACTCTCTGTATAATAATTAACAGTAACTCAGTATAATAATTAACAGTAACTCTCTGTATAATTAACAGTAACTCTCTGTATAATAATTAACAGACACTCTCTGTATAATAATTAACAGTAACTTTCTGTATAATAATTAACAGTTACTCTCTGTATAATAATTAACAGGAACTCTCTTTGTATAATGATTCACAGACATTCTCTGTTTAATAATTAACAGACACTCTCTCTGTGTTCTTATAATAATTAACAGCTAGACTTTTTCTCAGTTTAATAATTAATTTATTGACTTTCTTTTTGTATAATTAATCATGTGTTCTTTGTTTGTTTGTTTGTTTGTTTTGTTTCGTGGCATGGTATGGTGGATGATTCAGCAGCAGCTTCACAAACAATCCTTCCTCTGCACCATCACAAAAAAAATACATAAATATAAATTGATAAAATATAATAATAATAAAAATAGCAACATATATATAAATTATTTAAATCATAATTATGAGCTCCTTTTCTAAACTCCCCCTCCCCAACCCCAACCACCTTTAAAATTAATTAACATATTAACTATCTACATTTACAACTACAACCCAATCTGTAAAAAAAACAAAAAATAATAATAATAATGGAAACAAATAAAGGACGATTTTTTTTTTTATAATAGCCTAACCTCTTACAAACCAACTTAATTAAGGGGGTGTGGGCGTAGGGGACAGGCTTTGGGGGGGTTTGGGGGGTACTGGATTAGGGGGACAGGCTTGGGAGGGGGTGTTTAGGGGGGATGCATGCGGGAATATATAGGGTGACATACAGGCTTTCTACCCACCCCACCAAGCCTGTCCCCCTATTCCCGCACCCCCCCCAAGCCTGTCCCCCCTATTCCCGCACCCCCTTTAAGGCTATACAATAGAGAGTGAGTGAGCCGTCGGTACAAAAGAGACGGGATACAGTAAAATTGATATGATGAACATTTTTATCATTATTATTATTATTATTATTATTATTATTATTATTATGCAAGACTCGTCCTCCATGGTGTTGGTGGTGGTGTTTACGATGATGATGTGGTACCGATACGATGACTGTTGTTGTTGTTTGTTGTTGTATATGGTGCAGCATTGGTCATCGTATTGGTACCACACCATGCATCGTATACCGTTACCATACATACACCGTGAATATTCTTGCATATACGATATACGATATACGTAGAAATATGCAAATCACTTCTTGTTTATATTTCTGTTATTAATTTTATTGTATGTATGTGTTTTTTTGTTTTTGTTTTTCACGGGGTTATGCAAATGAGGTATTGTAATTTTTATCATTTTTTTTTTTTTTTTTTTGTATATATATTTTTTTAAGGTGACCGTGTGTGAAAATAAGAGGCTGTGTGTGTGTGTGTGTGTGTGTGTGTGTGTGTGTGTGTGTGTGTGTGTGTGTGTGTGTGTGTGTGTGTTTGTGTGTGTGTTTGTGTGTGTGTGTGTGTGTCTGTTTCGTGGCATATATAATATAGTTTGGAGGATTTACACACACATAATTTTTTTTTTTTCCAATTCACAAACAAGAAAAAAAAAAAAAACCTCCCCTCGACATTGTTTCCACATTTCCATATAATATTCCATTCAATATTTACAGTACATATTACAACATGTCAAAGTTCTCCATGCACATTCTACAGTCATAATAATAATAATAGTTAAAATGTGGTTCCATACTATTATCCATATTTTTTTTTTTCTACCGTAAATATAATTAATTAAGTCTACAGTTCTCTCGTTCTAAGAATTGTATAAAATGAACTATAGGCTACGAATGTGGTAAGAGATTTTTTTTATATAAACTACAGTACAGTATTGAGTCTGTTATTTCCTATAGTATAGTTATATAAGGTTCTTAATTATGGGGGTGTGGGAGTAGGGGACAGGCTTTGGGGAGGGGGTGCGGGAATAGGGGGACAGGCAGGCTTGGAGGGGGGGGGGACTGGGAGGGTGTGAGACTAGGGGGACAGGCTTGAGGTGGATACAAAGCATGTACCCCTATTCCCGCAACCCCCCAAGCCTATCCCCCTACTTCTGCACCCCCCAACCCCACCCCCCACCCCAAGTCTGTCCCCCTACCCCCACACACCCATTAAGGGACCCTATGATGTGGTAAAAAAAAAAAAAATTGGAGACGAATGAGTCCTACAAATACCACCACGAAACACTAACCATAATAAACATCCTTGATTAAATTAAATGTCTCGTGGCACGGCATAGTCAGGGGGAATCAGAAGCCTCCAATTCTCATACATACACGATTCACAGGGTCGAGTAAGTAAAGAGATTCATAAAAAAAAAGTGTTCCAGTAAAGAGATTCATAAAAAGAAAGTGTTCCAGTAAAAAGATTCAGAAAAAAAAAGTGTTCCAGTAAAGAAATTCATAAAAAGAAAGTGTTCCAGTAAAGAGATTCAGAAAAAGAAAGTGTTCCAGAAAAAAAAGTGTTCCAGTAAAGAGATTAAAAAAAAAAGTGTTCCAGTAAAGAGATTAAAAAAAAAAAAAGTGTTCCAGACTTATTATATAGTTAGTTATAGATACAGTAAGTTACAGCATTTGAGTTTTGTTGTTAAAGTCTACAGTATATTAGTTAGTTGGTTTTCAAAGAGATAAACAACAACAAACTACAGCAGCATCGAGTCTTAATTATTCATTTTTTTTTCTAGTTAAAGAGAGATTCAGAAAAAGTGTTTTGTGAGATTTGACGATAAACTAGACAGTATTTTGAGTTTTGTTTTTTATTTTTCTAAGTTGTGTGTGTGCGTGTGTGTGTGTGTGTGTGTGTGTGTGTGTGTGTGTGTGTGTGTGTGTGTGTGTGTGTGTGTGTGTGTGTGTGTGTGTGTGTGTTTACTTATCTTTTCAGAGAATCAGATAAAAGTGTCCAGTTAGTCTAAGAAAGATGATATTATTATTATTATTATTATTATTATTATTATTATTATTATTATTATTATTATTATTATTATTATTATTATTCGACGTGAAGAGAGAGCGAGATATATTATTACGTATAGTTTATAGTTAGTGTGTGTTTGGTTCTCATTGGGTCATTCATCTTTTATTGTTATTCTATGCTACGTGTGTTATTAAAATTACATTATTTTCTTACTATATAAAGAGGCTCAGCTTGTGTGTGTGTGTGTGTGTGTGTGAGAGAGATACAGTACGTGTGTGTGTGTGTGTGTGTGTGTGTGTGTGTGTGTGTGTGTGTGTGTGTGTGTGTGTGTGTGTGTGTGTGTGTGTGTGTGTGTAAGAGGAATATTATAAATGACCACAGTCGACACCACCCTGTATACCAGATAGGGGGGGGCGCAGGGGGCAGGGGGCAGGGGAGAGAGGGGACAGGGGGCAGGGAGCAGGGGAGAGAGAGGGGTCGGGGAGCAGGGGAGAGAGAGGGGGCGGGGTGCAGGGAGCAGGGGATAGAGGGGGGCGCAGGGGGCAAGGAGCAGGGGAGAGAGGGGGCGGGGGGCAGGGGCAGGGGACAGGGGGCAGGGGCAAGGGCAGAATTCTGTAACCAAGTCGTGATTCTTATACAGTCGGCCACAAGAATTCACACACACACACACACACACACACACACACACACACACACACACACACACACTATAGACTTCAAGGGTTCACAACACACACAGAAAAAAATAATTATAAGTCTATGTAACCGCAACACAACAACAACAACAACAACATAATAATAATAATAATAATAGGTTTGTTGTTTGGCTATCACTGAGTCACTTCAATATTTCACAGCAATACTTTCACAATAATAACCTCGCTTTATGATGAGTCTGTGTACGAATTTCTGTTGTCAGCTGTACATCCATGGCATCACCTACACCGCCACACGCCAAAGTATTAGCAGTCACGCTACATGATAATCAAATTCACGGAAGTCTCAGTTTAGGTTAAGTTGGGTTATTTTAGGTTAGGTTAGGTTAGGTTGGGTTGAGTAGGTTATTTTAGGTTAGGTTAGGTTAGGTTGGGTTATTTTAGGTTTAGTTGAGTTGGGTTGGGTTGGGTTGGGTTATTTTAGGTTAAGTTAAGTTTGGTTGGGTTGGGTTAGGTTATTTTAGGTTAAGTTTGGTTAGGTTAGGTTAAGTTTGGTTGCGTTAGGTTAGGTTTGGTTAGGTTAGGTTAGGTTAAGTTGGGTTATTTTAGGTTAAGTTTGGTTGGGTTAGGTTAGGTTGCGTTAGGTTAAGTTTGGTTGAGTTGGGTTAGGTTAGGTTAGGTTAAGTTTGGTTGGGTTATTTTAGGTTAGGTTAAGTTGGGTTATTTTAGGTTAAGTTTGGTTAGGTTAGGTTAGGTTAGGTTAGGTTAAGTTTGGTTGGGTTAAGTTGGGTTATTTTAGGTTAAGTTTGGTTAGGTTAGGTTAGGTTAGGTTAGGTTAAGTTTGGTTGGGTTAGGTTAGGTTGGGTTAAGTTGGGTTATTTTAGGTTAGCTCAGGTTAGTTGGGTTGGGTTAAGTTGGGTTATTTTAGGTTAAGTTTGATTGGGTTAGGTTAGGTTAGGTTAGGTTTGGTTAGGTTAGGTTAGGTTGGGTTAAGTTGGGTTATTTTAGGTTAAGTTAGATTAGGTTAGGTTAGGTTAGGTGTCGACTGTGGACATTTACCATTAGCTACAAAATGGAACCCAATTTATTCAATATAAAAACGCACCCCTGTGTTTAATCCTAATTCTTATCATACTGGCTACTTACTTACTTACTTACTTACTTACTTACTTACTTATATTATCAACTTGTTAGGTATTCAAAAACTCTCAGTACTTTAGGAAGAGAACTATATATATATACCGTCAAAAACTTTTCCCCATAACATACATATACTTACTTTATACTATATTATAATATCAATATTTCTATACTTATATATAATTCTACTTGAAAAATGTACTGTTGTAAAAAAAAAAAATGAAAAAAATGAAAAAAAAAATTAAAATAATATCGTACATACAGTCTCGGGTGAAAAGTTTATATTCCCTCAACAATTAAGCTTATGGGGGAGTAGGATTAGGGGACAGGCTTGGGAGGGGGGGGGTTGGGGGGTGCGGGAGTAGGGAGACAGGCTTGGGATGGTTAGGAGGGGTGCGGGAATCGGGGGACAGACTTCCTACCCCTTCACCCCACCCCAAGCCTGTCCCCCTATTCCCGCACCCCCCCCAGTACCCCCCCAAGCTTGTCCCCTACTCCCACACACCCCTTAAGGACCCTGTGACGGTGTTCCTATGAGACTAAAATTAATTGAGTGTTTCGTGGATTTGTTTCGTGGATTCGTTTCGTGGATTCATTTACCTCTAATTTTCGACTTTATCACAGGGTCCCATAAGGGTTAGTTTAAGATGATGATGTTGTTGGCGGTCAATTGGAGAACACTGATTACTCCAACTAACTCAGATAATGTAACTTGGAGGTTAATTATAATATAGGTGTTCATAAAATGGTGACCAGGTTTCAAAATTAACAATAACATAACATTATATAACATAACATAACATTACTCTTGATTCTCGTAAATTACTCTTTTATTTAAATTTTATATAATGTGTTAACTATCTGCCGTAACAATGATTAACTTCACTTATTATATAAATTCACTTATAGCTACCCTCTAATATTTATATTTATATATATATAAAGTAAACCTCAAATGTACAGTCGTGGATAATAGTTTTTTTCCCTGTGGATATGGAAAATATACAAGGGAGGGAAGGAAAGATGTGAGATAGAAATAATATATATATATATATATATATATATATATATATATATATATAAATATATATATATATATATATATATATATATATATATATATATATATATATACACACACACGGTATATATGAACTCACATATCTTCTGAGAAACTGACACATAAATTTTATACTTGGATAGATTTATTATTCAGGGAAAAGATATAATCGTGCCATGCAATTCAAACTTTACTTGCATGATTTAAATTGTTTTTATGATATTGGAATACCGGAGAATATTTTGTATTTTACAGATATAACGACAGAATATAAATCTATTTATATTCCATTTTGTTGTGACCTTGTGGGTGTTGGATCACTCATTATACCCATATACCCACTCATTATACCCATATACCCACTCATTATACCCATATACCCACCACTCATTATACCCATATACACACTCATTATACCTATATACCCACCACTCATTATACCAATAATATAAAATGTTGTGTAGTTTGCTTAATCCCTTTTTAACAGCACTTTATTTACGTCTCACCATCTTTAAGTGTATATTAATATTAAATTCCCTTGTTTTCAATGAGGAATAATAATTAAATACGATGATATCCGGTCCCATAGGCCTAGTAAATTTGTTTGGATTCAGCCTCTGGTTGTTTTATGGTTTATACGGTAGAGAGAAAGAGAGAGTGAGTGAGTGAGAGAGAGAGTGTGTGTGAGAGAGAGAGAGAGTGTGTGTGAGAGAGAGAAAGAGTGTGTGTGAGTGTGTATGTCTACCTTTATGGGTTGAGTATACTTTGGTTACATTGGAGTGCCTTGATTCCTCCAGAGTATACCAGGAAACACACAGGACCAGATTAACATAAATAATGGTGTCCTGTTGCTGGGAATAGCTTGGAGGCATCACTATCTCCAAAAATATAAAAAAAAGGAATCAGGGTGCAATAATGTACAGCTGACTCCTAAAATTTCGAGACACTACCCTCTCAAAAAATCATCCATTCCTATTTATATTTTTTTCAAGAAACTACTATTATCCACGACTGACTGTACATCCCAAATTGGTCGTCTTGTTAATTAAATAAACTCCGAGAGAAAACAAAAATAAACATAATACCGGTAATAATATTTTTACTTGGTCACAACACCGGAACCTGCCCGTGTTGAGTCACTTGTACAGTCACGAACACTAATATGTATACACTGTGGTTCGGTTGAGGCTTCGAATAGTTCAGTATGGTTTGGTTGGTGCTTCGAACAGTTCAGTATGGTTTGGTTGAAGCTTCGAACAGTTCAGTATCAACAATGAAGTAATTCCAATGAAGATATTATTGTTTATTAATCATTTTCGGTCTCCAGGTATTCGAGGCACACCTGTTGTATACTTTATTAGTGCTCGCGACTGCACATAGATAATTAATTTTTAACCTGCCAACAACAACAAACAACAACACCACATTGCCGCCTCGTCCACATCATTATTATATTACATACCACATTTAATATAGTTATTTATTATTATTTATTGTTATTTATTGTTATTTAGCTTTATTTATTGTTATGCAGGGTATCTATCTTATCTTAAGTCTGGATCTATTATGTGTTGTCAGGTTAATGAGAGAGAGAGAGAGAGAGAGAGAGAGAGAGAGAGAGAGAGAGAGAGAGAGAGAGAGAGAGAGAGAGAGAGAGAGAGAGAGAGAGAGAGAGAGAGAGAGAGAGAGAGAGAGAGAGAGAGAGAGTGTGAGAGAGAGAGAGTGTGTGTGTGTAAACCATTGATATAGCCAGAGAGAGAGAGAGAGAGAGAGAGAGAGAGAGAGAGAGAGAGAGAGAGAGAGAGAGAGAGAGACCATAACACCACTGAATTCAACAACACACAATAATTCCACACTTATAATTATGACACCTCGTATAACACATCATTATTAGTATTAAGTTCTTCATTACTATACAACACAACAATAACACATCTAACATGAACATTTGGTGTGTGTGAACGCAAACTATTGAGTGGTTAGTGTCCCTCTCGTGGCCAGGTGACTCACAAATGCGTCAGAACTCAGAATACAATGTTGTGGACTGTATATGCATGGTTTGGTTTGGTTAGGTTTAGTTAGGTTAGGTTAGGTTTAGTTTGGTTTGGTTAGGTTTAGTTTGGTTAGGTTAGGTTAGGTTAGGTTAGGTTAGGTTTGGTTTGGTTTAGTTAATTTGGTTTGGTTTGGTAAGGTTAGGTTAGGTTTGTTTTGGATTAGCTAGGTTAGGTTAGGTTT